>SJYQ01004594.1:506741-583380 GCA_006410935.1 Redunca redunca
GTGCGGTAGTTTGAGCATTCTTTGGCATTGCCTTTGTTTGGAATTGGAATGAAAACTGACCTTTTCCAGGACAGAAATGGTATGCACCTAACAGAAGCAGAAGATATTAAGAAGAGGTGGCAAGAATACACAGAAGACCTGTACAAAAAAGATCTTCACGACCCAGACAGTCATGATGATGTGATCCCTAATCTAGAGCCAGACATCCTGGAATGTGAAGTCAAGTGGGCCTTAGAAAGCATCACTACGAACAAAGCTAGTGGAGGTGATGGAATTCCAGTTGAGTTGTTTCATATCCTGAAAGATGATGCTGTGAAAGTGCTACACTCAGTATGCCAGCAAATTTGGAAAACTCAGCAGTGGCCACAGGACTGGAAAAGGTCAGTTTTCATTCCAATTCCAAAGAAAGGCAATGCCAAAGAATGCTCAAACTACCGCACTACCGCACACATATATTAGGGGCAGAATTATTAATATTTGGGAGTACTTACTCTACGTCAGAAAGTGTTCTTAGTCCTTTAAGATACTAATTAATTTACTTATCACTACAATAACTCTATGAAGTAGATACTCTTTTTATCCCTAGTTTTGAAGGTGAAAATAAAGCACAATTGTTAAATATGTCTGGGAAGGAGCTACAGTTCTTTTCACACCTTGAGTTCTGTGCATAAAACTTTTGCCATGTAGTGAGGTTTATAAAGCATCTCACAAAACTTAACGCAGTGTCCAACATCTAATGATGTCATCTGATTCTGCTTTCTGTTTTTTTTAAGGCTGCCTCCTGTCTTTTCCTTTGTGGAATAATGAAGTGTTCAGATGTGCAGTGGGGATGGTAGTAGTCACCATCAACCCAATATGAAGAAGTCCTAGAATCGCCCCAAAGGTAATTGAGAAAGTTTCACCATGTTTATAAAGGCTCCCTGACCAGGCCTAGTCTTTCAGAGGTTAAACATATTGATATTCACAAAAGGATTTATAATCATTTATTTCTCTAAACTGACAGAATAATTAAAAACAACAATTCTGTGTTAGATAGGAATCCCCTTTTCCTCTTGTCATGCCAACTACTAAATGAAACGTCCTTGATTTTCCTGTCCTCTGAGTGTAATGCCAATGCCACTTGATTGGCATGTAACCCTCAGGAAGAGATAGATAATTTATTTGTTTGACATACACATCCTTAGGCTCTAGCATGTGCCTGGTACCATGCTAGGCACTGGCTATGCAGAGGAAATGAGGCAGCCATGGTCCCTTCCCTCATGGAGCTTATTATAGTCAGACAAAATATTGATAGAGATTATTAAGCAGACAGAATAAGTGAATTTTATCAGTATGTGAAAATCTTATATTTTAATGTTAAGAGGAGAATTCATAATATAGTATAATCTAAACTGTGCAACAAAAGCACACCAAGGTATTTAATTGTTAGGTTGAGGTGAGAGTACTTGTCATGATGGTTCAGTTTTCCTCCTCATGATTCTGCTTAGTTGCTGGGTCATGTCTGACTCTTGCAATCCCATGGACTGTAGCCCACCAAGCTCCTCTGTCCATGGGATTCTCCAGGCAAGAACACTGAAAGGGGTAGCCTTTCCCTTCTCCAGGGGATCTTCCCAAACCAGGGATTGAACCAAGCTCTCCTGCACTGCAGGCGTTCTCTTTACCAACTGAGCCACCAGGGAAGCCCTTTCTTCTCCATGGTTCTCTGTATTAAAAATTTTTTATTTTAAAGGAGGCCTATATACTTGTCATACTTTTTAGTAAAGTGTGTTGTTGGGTAGATTCCAGTAACACACTGTAGTTTTTGTGTCTTTCGATAAAAAGATTTTGGTTGGAAAACGCCTGTAGTGGAATGATTTCCTACAGTTGTGTGTGATTCCAAGGCAGACAGTAGGGCGAATCAATGGCAAATAGAACACTGCACTGAATTAAAATATGAATATGAAACAGAAGTCGGGCCAATGCGAAGGTGATTGCAAAGAGGCGAGAGAGGATGATGGGATGCGAGAGAAGCAGATTCTGTGTTTGACATACTGGAAGATCACGTGTGAGTTCAGAAGTGGTCATCATATGGAGAGAAGTTTGGACGGGGAGCTTAATAAATAAGTAATGGCCACCGAGGGCTTTGACAGTTTCATATTTAAAGAGATATTTATGAACTATTGCAGGACTTGGAACGGCTCTCTGCTCCTCTCTTCCCCTCTCATTACAGCTGAAGGGAAGAAATGAGGTCTAGAGAAAAATGCAGACACCCTCAGAACCACATCCGACCTGTTCATTAAAAGTGCATGTAAGAGCTAGCACAAGTTTATAAGAAAAAGTTCATTTTTTTAATCTCTGCTTCCAGTAACTGCTTCAGAAAGGTGTTCCAAACAGGGTGCAGCTAAATGCCATGTGTCCTGACACAGAGGGGTTTGGATTCGGAAGCCGAGTGAGGCATTTTGAAGAGGAGGGCGCACATGCCTGTGCCCCAAACCCGCCTCTGCGTCAGGATTGCAGAGCTGTTCGTGAAACGGACGAAGTGTAAGTGCAGAGCGCTGCTGTTACTGCATTCGCATGTTTGCTGCACTTTGCTTATTTTTAAATTAAGCCTTGTTGGCAGCCACCCTGTGGATTATTGCAGTGCACAGTTATTCGCTCTTTCTGCATCCATGCGTTTTCTGAGACTTCCTAGAGTGCAATCTACAGACATACATGAGAATCTGGGATCATGAATGCAGATGGATGTGTATGCACATTTGTGTGTGAAATGGGATTATCTATCTATCTATCTATCTATATATCGGAGAAGACAATGGCACCCCACTCCAGTACTCTTGCCTGGAAAATCCCATGGACGGAGGAGCCTGGTAGGCTGCAGTCCATGGGGTCGCGATGAGTCGGACACGACTGAGCGACTTCACTTTCTCTTTTCACTTTCATGCATTGGAGAAGGAAATGGCAACCCACTCCAGTGTTCTTACCTGGAGAATCCCAGGAACAGGGGAGCCTGGTGGGCTGCCGTCTATGGGGTCGCACAGAGTCGGACATGACTGAAGCGACTTAGCAGCAGCAGCATATATATATATAGCATAAATTTAAGAGTATAAATCTTAAAGTCAGAGAGAACTGACCTCAGTTTCCCTATCCTTAAAATCAAGCAGAGTTCCCCTCCACCCTGGATTGCTGTCAGGATTAAATAGGATACGACATGTAAATAGTTTAGAGTGTTACCTGGCACCTAGTAGGCATTCAATACACAGTGTCCGTTAATACAGTTGACTTCATATAGACATGTATCAATACAAAAAGTTGCTACTAGCCTTGAAAATTGTGGTAAGATCTGCATTTTAAGTGTACTCTCTCCATCTGTATTCTTTTCCAAAATGAGCAGATGGCTTATCAGTCGTTATACTGACATCCCCCCTTTCCATTTTCTTCAACCCATTTTAATGATGAGTGTTCCCACTCTCGTTTCTGTGACACATAGTTCACATTGCATGTTGGGGAAGGCAAGCAGAGTCCAGAAGGAAGGTGACTCTCGCTCAGATCTGACAGCCTTTCTCTGATCCCTTAAGGAGGGCAGAACTTGCCTAACGCAGGTGTGCAAATGTCCACTGGGGCCCCCAGCTGGCTGCAGTGGGCTCATCGCCGCCCCTGCTCTCAGGTGTTTGAGGCACTTGTATTTCATGATCACCCCAGCCTGCTGCAGTGGACGTATCGCTGTCCCTCCTCTTGGGTGTTCGAGGCACTTGTATTTCATGATCAGTTATCAGCAGACAAGTGTCTTAGAAAAGTGACTTGGCTTGAAATTGTCTGTTCCATCATCCCGTCCATGGAAGAGTACACAAAAAGATTGTTGAAGGGGCACACACGCTTCTCTAAGTAAATTAGGTTTTCTTTGAAAGGTGTTTTCAGTGTTCCCCATGACAGGTGTGACTCTCCAAAGACAGCATCCTCAGAGACAAGTGAGTTCATTCGGTGATAGATGTGGGTCGCCCTCTGGGCGTCTGCTGGACCCCCTAGGCGTGAGATGTCCAAGAGCCCACGTGCGGCAGAGTGAGGCCTGTGAGGTCAGGCCTGCGCACCAGGTTGGCCTGTTAAGGATTAGGTGGGACCGCAGTGAGAAGATCAGGGTGCTTTTCTTCCAGTGGCAGCTTTTTCAAAGTTTTGTTCATTTAGTTTATTTTTGGCTGTGCTGGGTCTCCACTGCTGTGCCGGCTTCTGTCCAGTTGCAGCAAGTGGCGGCTGCTCTCCAATGCGGTGTGCGTTCTCGCTGTGGTGGCCTCTTTTGTGGAGCACAGGCTCTGGGTGCACAGGCTTCTGCAGTCTCAGTTCCCGGGGTCCAGAGCACAAGCTTAGTCATTGCGGCACACACACTCGGGTGCTCCGTGGCGTGCGGGATCATCTTGAACTGTTTCTCCTGCACTGGCAGGCGGATTCTTCCCCACTGGGCCACCAGCAAAGCCCCCTAATGATAGTTTTAAAGGCAGATGGTTTTGTCTACAGAATCTAAGCATGATAAAATAGGACTTGAACTCTTGGAGAGACTTCTAGGCCAAATCAACTCCCATTAGTTGTCAGCTATAAGTTTTCAGTTCAGTTCAGCTGCTTAGTTGTGTCTGACTCTTTGCGACCTCATGGGCTGCAGCATGCCATGCTTCCCTGTCAATCACCAACTCCTGGAGCTTTCTCAAACTCATGTCCATTGACTCAGTGATGCCATCCGACCATCTCATCCTCTTTGGGGAAGTGAGTCAGCTCTTTGCATCAGGTGGCCAAAGTATTGGAGTTTCAGCTTCAGCATCAGTCCTTCCAATGAATATTCAGGACTGATTTCCTTTAGGATGGACTGGTTGGATCTCTTTGTAGTCCAAGGGACTCTCAAGAGTATGTTCCAACACCACAGTTCAGAAACGTCAGTTCTTTGGTACTCAGCTTTCTTTATAGTCCGACTCTCACATGACTACTGAAAAAAGCACAGCTTTGACTAGATGGACCTTTAGATAAGTTTTCGATCTACATACAAAATCAATTCAATATATGCAGTTATATGTACAGGCTCACTATCAACATGAGAAGGTCTTAATAGGGGCAAAGATGCCAGCAGAGGCCCCAGACAATCAGTTTGTACAGGAACTAACTCCAACATTCACATTAAGATTGTATACAAAAATTGTATTTGCTGTCTCTGTGAATGAGTAAGAGAAACTGGGTTCAAATGATGATAAGAATGATTTCTTGAACAAAAGGAAGAAAAAGGAATTCTTAGAAGGCAGGTTTTGGCCAACAACAGAGCCTGCAGGATTAGGCCATGTTTGAATAACTGAACAAAGAGACTTTGCTATTACTTGAGAGAAACGGATAAGACAGAGGTGGTGTTTAAGAGTAAGAGATTAGTGTGTGTAAAGGATGAGAGGGTACATGTACTGATCCCTAGCTATGTGTTACATGGTAGGGGCACGTGTTATGGAGTCTAATACGTGAATAGGTGATCTCATCTGATGGCCATAAATCCCATCACCTGTGTGCAGAGCAGGAAATGAAACGCAAGATCTAAGGCAGCTCCAGTTCTCATCCTGAATTTACAGCTTCCTAGCTGCATTTTGTTAGCCCTCACTTTTTGCTCATGAAAAGAAGCGCCTGCACCCCATAGATGTCAGGAGATCACATCAAGCGGCACTTGTAAAGCATGTCGTAGCTTGAAAGTAGTTCTCCTCAATGAAAGTTAACGGGGATGAAATAATTACCAGTTTTACAGATGAGGGGACTGAGGCTTGGGAGGTTGAGGAACTTGTTTAAGACTACACTACATCCTAAAGGAAATCACCCTGAATATTCACTGGAAGGACTGATGCAGAAGCTGAAACTCCAATACTTTGGCCACCTGATGCAACGACTTGACTCATTTGAGAAGACCCTGATGTTGGGAAAGATTGAAGGCAGGAGGAGAAGGGGACGGCAGAGGATGAGCTGGTTGGATGGCATCACGGACTCAATGGACATGAGTTTGAGCAGGCTCCAGGAATTGGTGATGGACAGGGAAGCCTGGCGTGCTGCTGTCCATGGGGTTGCAAAGAGACGGGCACCACTGGGTGACTGAACAATGGCAACACACAGCTTATAAGTGGCAGAGCCGCAACCAGACCTCAGACCTGTGTCCTGTCAGAGCCTGCATATGCAACCCTACATCATGAGCGGCTGATGGGGCAGACGGGAAGGGTGGCCGGTCCTCTGGGTTCACGACTCAGGGCAGCCAGCCTGAATGTGGACATGCTCCGTCAATCACTGGGTTAGCGCACTGAGAGCACACCAACCAGAGGGCAGTGAACTCTCACAACTCCAGTTCTGAAACTCAGTTCAGTTCAGTCGCTGAGTCGTGTCCAACTCTTTGCGACCCCATGAATTGCAGCACACCAGGCCTCCCCATCCATCACCAACTCCCGGAGTTCACTCAGACTCATGTCCGTTGAGTCAGAGATGCCATCCAGCCATCTCGTCCTCTGTCGGCCCCTTCTCCTCCTGCTCCCAATCCCTCCCAGCATCAGAGTCTTTTCCAGTGAGTCAACTCTTCACATGAAGTGGCCAAAGTATTGAAGTTTCAGCTTTAGCATCATTCCTTCCAAAGAACATCCAGGACTGATCTCCTTCAGAATGGACTGGTTGGATCTCCTTGCAGTCCAAAGGACTCTCAAGAGTCTTCTCCAATGCCACAGTTCAAAAGCATCAATTCTTCGTTACTCAGCTTTCTTCACAGTCGAACTCTCACATCCATACCTGACCACCGGAAAAACCATAGCCTTGACTAGATGGGCCTTTGTTGGCAAAGTAATGTCTCTGCTTTTGAATATGCTATCTAGGTTGGTCATAACTTTCCTTCCAAGGAGTAAGTGTCTTTTAATTTCATGGCTTCAGTCATCATCTGCAGTGATTTTGGAGCCCCCCCCAACCCCGCAAAAAGTCTGACACTGTTTCCATTGTTTCACCATCTATTTCTCATGAAGTGATGGGACCAGATGCCATGATCTTCGTTTTCTGAATGTTGAGCTTTAAGCTAACATTTTCACTCTCCTCTTTCACTTTCATCAAGAGGCTTTTTAGTTCCTCTTCACTTTCTGCCATAAGGGTGGTATCATCTGCATATCTGAAGTTATTGATATTTCTCCTGGCAACCTTGATTCCAGCTTGTGCTTCTTCCAGCCCAGCGTTTCTCATGATGTACTCTGCATATAAGTTAAATAAGCAGGGTGACAATATACAGCCTTGATGTACTCCTTTTCCTATCTGGAACCAGCCTGTTGTTCCATGTCCAGTTCTAACTCTTGCTTCCTGACCTGCATATAGGTTTCTCAAGAGGCAGGTCAGGTGGTCTGGTATTCCCATCTCTTGAAGAATTTTCCACAGTTTATTGTGATCTTCACAGTCAAAGGCTTTGGCATAGTCAATAAAGCAGAAATAGATGTTTTTCTGGAACTCTCTTGCTTTTTCCATGATCCAGTGGATGTTGGCAAGTTGATCTCTGATTCCTCTGCCTTTTCTAAAACCAGCGTGAACATCAGGGAATTCACGGTTCACGTATTGCTGAAGCCTAGCTTGGAGAATTTTGAGCATTACTTTACTAGCATGTGAAATGAGTGCAATTGTGTGGTAGTTTGAGCATTCTTTGGCATTGCCTTTCTTTGGGACTGGAATGAAAACTGACCTTTTCCAGTCCTGTGGCCACTGCTGAGTTTTCCAAACTTGCTGGCATATTGAGTGCAGCACTTTGACAGCATCATCTTTCAGGATTTGAAACAGCTCAACTGGAATACCATCACCTCCACTAGCTTTGTTCGTAGTGATGCTTTGTAAGGCCCACTTGACTTCACATTCCAGGATGTCTGGCTCTAGGTAAGTGATCATACCATCGTGATTATCTGGGTTGTGCAGATTTTTTTGGAAAGTTCTTCCATGTATTCTTGCCACCTCTTCTTAATATCTTCTGCTTCTGTTAGGTCCATACCATTTCTGTCCTTTATCGAGCCCATTTTGCATGAAATGTTCCCTTTGTATCTCTGATTTTCTTGAAGAGATCTCTAGTCTTTCCCATTCTGTTGTTTAACTCTATTTCTTTGCATTGATCGCTGAGGAAGGCTTTCCTATCTCTCCTTGCTATTCTTTGGAACTCTGCATTCAGATGCTTATGTCTTTCCTTTTCTCCTTTACTAGTGATCTTATAACAGATTCCTTTGTCTTTGACATCAGAGGCAGATTAACTTGCAGACTCTGAAACCCACAACTGCTCCAGTGAGATTCTGCAGCTTGAGAAACAAAAACAGCTAACCCTCTTTTATCGGAAAGTTCCAGCTAATTACTTGAGGCCCCGTGGATGCTCCTGAGTAGACCTGTAGGGCATCCCTTATGCCGTCTCCGCTGAGCCCTTACTCTGCCTCTCATGACCACATGGCATATTCCTGAGTCCTGGGAGGAATAGTCATTTCACAGATTGACTTTGCTTCAAAAGCCAGTTGAAGAGGAAAAATAGTGGGCTAGAGTCTGACACGACTGAAGTGACTTAGCAGCAGCAGCAGAGAGGCTGGAACCCACTCCAGTGTTCTTGCCTGGAGAATCCCAGGGACGGAGGAGCCTGCTGGGCTGCCGTCTATGGGGTCGCACAGAGTCGGACACGACTGAAGCGGCCTAGCAGCAGCAGCAGCAGAGAGGCTGGAACCCACGCCAGTGTTCTTGCCTGGAGAATCCCAGGGACGGGGGAGCCTGGTAGGCTGCAGTCCATGGGGTCACAAAGTCAGGCACGACTGAGCGACTTCACTTTCACTTTTCATGCATTGGAGGACATGGCAACCCACTCCAGTGTTCTTGCCTGGAGAATCCCAGGGACGGAGGAGCCTGCTGGGCTGCCGTCTATGGGGTTGCACAGAGTCGGACACGACTGAAGGGACTTAGCAGCAGCAGCAGAGAGGCTGGAACCCACTCCAGTGTTCTTGCCTGGAGAATCCCAGGGACGGCAGAGCCTGCTGGGCTGCCGTCTATGGGGTTGCACAGAGTCGGACACGACTGAAGGGACTTAGCAGCAGCAGCAGCAGAGAGGCTGGAACCCACCCCCAGCCCCCAGCTGCTGCTGTTGCTGGTGCATGCATGTGGTGTCACTGTTGAGAACAGGCCCCACCCACCTGTGTGGCTTTGCCCACAGCAGCAGGGACCCCTGGAGGCGCTGGAATTTTAGCTTTGACCAGAGTGATGTTCTAACCTTAGAACCCCTCTTGTATTTCACTTCTGTGCTCAACAGCTTCAGGATGTGACATCTCCCTAGCCTTAGGCTCAAGCTGTGCCCTGGGCAGGTGTCTCCAACAGACCTCAAGGGGCTGATACTGATTCTGGGTCCCTAGCCAGGATGTCCCTCTTTCTCAGCAAGCCCCCTTTTGTGGCCTGTAAAGAGACTTTAAGAACACCTCAGTGAATCATAGAGGGTCTTAAAAAATAATGAGTAAAACCAAAGGAAAAATTCAGGAAACTTTTCTTTGCCTCAGACGCCTTGTCCCTTGCTTGCTGTTGCCTCTCCAGCTCTGAGGATAAAGTATCTACTGGGCTTTCTGGGCATGGCTAAACAATTCCCCCCCCCCCCCGCAAGTAGCTCTTCCCAGAGTGAAGGAAATGTGCAGCTCTCCCTCTGCGACTCCACAGACAGAGCTGCAGCTTTTCAGGCCGGAAGAAGATGAAGGCATCACCACACTGTCATTTCTCTATGCAGCTGCTCATCTTTTCCAAACCAGAGGTCAGTGTCCAGAATATAACAAATAGGACTTAGTATCCGACACCTTTGAGCACTGAAAGCAGAACCACACAGGCGTAAGAAAGGGGGTTTGCTTGTCAAGTCTGTGTGACCCGAGTCACTGATAGCTTAACTGGGAAGGAACAGAAATGTTGTGACTCTTGCCCAAAGCCATCCAGGGACTGGATTCACAGCCCATCGCTGGTGAGGCATGCTTTCCTTACAGTCCATCGTGAAATGCTGAATCGGTTACTCAGATAATATTTTAGTGGCCTTTATTTTCATGTTGCTTGTAATCTAGCTGCTAAACAAAAGAAGAAGAAAAAATCTACGGCATGCCTGCCCAAGGTGCCCTAGCCGAGAATCGAGGGAGAGTGTGATGGAGAGGTCAGGGCAGGCCTCTCTGAGGACAGGGCACTGAGGCAGAAGGCAGAGGCGGGGCTGGATAGACCAGTGTTTCTCACACGAGGGTGACTTTGTCTCCTAGGGTGCCCCTGGCAATGGCTGGAGACATTTTTGGTTGTTACAGTGGGGGGCAGAGGAGGTTGCTACTGACTTGACATCTTATCTCAAAGCCCAGGGAGGCTCCGAGGCTCCTAAACATTGTCTGATGTACAAGAAAGACCCCGCAGTAGACAGTTATCCTTCCCAAATATCAATAATGTTGTGATTAGATGCAGCTAAGAACTGGGAGGTGTATTTTAGCCATGTGACAAAAGTACTTTGTTTTAGCCAAGAAATCACCGGAGGAGAAAACCCTCAGAAACAGCATAGTTTGTTCAAACCGATAATCCTGTGACTGAGCACGGGTGTTGACATCTGGGAGGGTCTGGGATGGTTTTTCGAAAGATGCCGAAGTCAGGTTGGGTGCAGAGCGACTCAGTCGCTGGGGCCATGAGGGTCGGGCAGTAAAGGAAACCCGCAAAGCTGCCCTGGTGTAAGCTGGGGGCTTGGTGGTAAAGCCAGAGAGGGCCACTGCCTTCTGAGTTCTGGGGGTCATGGCTGTGAGGAGCAGTAGGCAGGGTTGCTAAATATTCCAAGTTGTAAAGAAAAACTTGCCTCCTGAAATTTCATATCCTGGCAGATACTTTAATTACTTTTAGTGCTATACTGTCTAAGAAAAAAGAATAACTGCAGGCAAAATTTTGGCCAACAGAGCTTAAATTTGCAGTATCTGGGTCAAAGACACATGGAACTGACTCATCTCCTCACCTGTAGAGCAGAGTTTGGACAACAGGCTCTGTGTTTAAGTCCAGCGCTGCCTGCCACGGCAGTAGAGGCCGATCTCCCGGGACCGCCTGGGTTCTAGGTCATCGATGGGCCGCGGTTTTAAGTTGGTCAGGCCTTTCCTTCCACGTGTGCACAGCTCACTGCGTCTTTCTCTGCACCTTCTCAACCCAGCAGTCAATTCCCGATGCGCCATTGCCAAGACTCACTTCAACAAGATGGAAGGAAAAGACAAAAATTCTCCTTAATCCCGGTTGATATGTGACTTTGCTTAGCACTCTGAATATTATTAAGTGTTTGAATTTCTTCCTGTGTCTTTTTCACCGAGATGACTGTCTTTCTGTTTCACTGACAGCCTCTGCAGGACCAAATTGACAGCTCTTTAAAGGCGCCTGACGAAAAGCAGCATTAATTAAGTCATTGCCGGACTGTAATTGTGTTAAGAAGTAAAAATCTAATATGAGAAAAGGTTAGTGAGTCCTCTCTTGTGTCAGATTTTCTACTCCCTATGAATATTAATGTTCCTAATGAAGACAATCTTTGCCTCATCAAGCCGTTGTTCTGCATTCAGGTGCCAAATCCCCGTGCCATTGATTTGTTTTTAAAGAACAAATATGTCAGGAGAGAGTGAGTGTCCTGTTTCCTATCAACATCAGGGAGGATGCTTTTGTATTCCTGGAAAGAGTTTACAGATTTTGTGTGTGTGTACAAGCTCTTGCAAAGGGAGGCGGATGGCGACGTGCAGGCAGTGTAAACGAGTTACAGTAATTTAATATTAGGGCCGCATTTGACCGCATCACCTCCTTTTCTGCATGTGTGAGAAATAGTCGTAGATTACTGCGGTTGCAATCAGCAGTTTTCATGATAAAATAGAAATTCTCTCCAGAAAAGGAGAGGCCTGTGGTTCGAGCCTTGAAATGAGCTCTGTGACCGAATCTGCTCCTTCTCGGCCGCTGGCCCTCCTCCCCTGATGGGGCAGATGCCGGTGACGCTAATGAAGGATGCCTCTTAAATATGCTGGGGGCCCCCGGGGAACTCAGCCGCACAGAGGGTGCCACGTGCCTTCCTTCTCTCTCTGTGTCTCCATCTGCCTTGGTCTCTCTCATTATTTACTCCCACCTCCGACTGAGATGAAAACTCTCGTCTCCAGAATTCTTGGCCAACAAGTGGTTTTGTTGTTCAGTCACCAAGTGGTGTCTGATGCTTTGCGACCCTGTGGCGGTAGCATGCCAGGCCTCCCTGCCCTTCACCATCCCCCAGAGTTTGCTCAAATTCATGTCTGATGAGAAAGTGCAGCTCTTTATGTATTGTATGACTTGAATTCGTCTGTTCTTGAAAGTCCAGGGTATCCTGCTCCTGTGCGTAAGGTCAACATTGTCAATATATTTGCTAATGAGACCCTGATTGTGAGCCTCACTGATTAGGACCTGCTAACAGAACTGAGTTGGGCTGATAGTAAGAGGGAAACCCCAGGAGAGTGAGTCCGTTTGCAAGGTGTGGCTTCCATGCACAAGTCCGAGCTGATGTGGTTTTCTTGTGACGGTCGAGGGCTTCAGGCTCCCTCCAACTTTCCGCTCACCATCCCTAGTGTGGCCTTTGTCTTCATGGGCCAAGATGGAGGGCAAAAGTCCTACGATCACGTTCAGAGCAGTGTATGGGTAACTTCACATTTCCTAAGAAAAGAGGGGGCTCAAATGTACTGCGATCACACAATTCACCTCTATTATTTTATTTAATTTTTATATTACTATGTCATGTATCACTGCTATACAAACTTTTTTATTTACTTTTATGTTACTATGTCATGAATCACTGTCTACCTTGGTTTCTATTGCTGTATGCAAATTATCACAAACTTGTAGCTTCAGATCAGTTCAGTTCAATCGCTCAGTCGTGTCCGACTCTTTGTGACCCCGTGAATCGCAGCATGCCAGGCCTCCCTGTCCATCACCAACTCCCGGCGTTCACTCAAACTTGCGTCCATTGAGTCAATGATGCCATCCGGCCATCTCATCCTCCGTCATCCCCTTCCCCTCCTGCCCCCAATCCCTCCCAGCATCAGAGTCTTTTCCAATGAGTCAACTCTTTGCATGAGGTGGCCAAAGTACTGGAGTTTCAGCTTTAGCATCATTCCTTCCAAAGAAATGCCAGGGTTGATCTCGTTCAGAATGAACTGGTTGGATCTCCTTGCAGTCCAAGGGACTCTCAAGAGTCTTCTCCAACACCACAGTTCAAAAGCATCAGTTCTTCGGGACTCAGCCTTCTTCACAGTCCAACTCTCACATCCATACATGACTACTGGAAAAGAACATAAATGAATTATCTCACAGTAACACAAGTCAAGAGTCAGGGAATGGGTTAGCTGGGTCCTCTGTCCAGCATCTTAGCAGGCTGAAGTCAGCCGTTGGTGGAGGCTGTGGTGGTCACCCAAGTCCTCTTCTGAGCTCACTGGTTGTTGGCACATTTCATTTCCTCATAGCAGTATGACTGACATGCCCTTTCTCTTGCTGGTTGTCCACCAGAAGCTGTTCTCACCTCCTAGAGGTCTGTATCTTCTTCCACGTGGCCCCCCGCTCACAGCGTGGCAGTCCACTTTCTTCCAGGCCAGCAGCCTCCTCTCTCTGAAGCTTCATCCTCTTTTAAAGGCTCTTCATTAAATCGGACCCACTCTGGCCAATCTCTATTTGATTAATTCCAAGTGAACTGATCAGTAGCCCATTGCAGAAAGGGCATCCCATCATATTCCCGGGTTCTATCCACACTCAAGGAGGGGGGTGCACACAGAGGGTGTAGCACCAGGGGCTGAGAATCCTGGGGCCGTTGCGGAGCCCTGCTGACCACGCGCCACCACTTTACAGATGTGGGAGTTGAGGCTTAGCAAGAGGAAGGAGCTTATCCAAGTAGTCAAGGGTTGTGACTGTCTTTATGATGCCAGATCCCATGATTATTTTCCAGGTAAGGTTATACTGCTCATTGTCAGTATACGTAGAAGTTCTAACCACCCCTTTGATTTTGCACAACGTCCGTTAATCAAGTGTCTATCAGATGTAAAATGTTCATCAGTTCATTCAAGAAGTGTTCAGTGAGGATCTTTTATTTGCTGAGCACCAGGTGGGAGAGACTGTGACAGGAGGTCATGTAGAAAGATGGGTAAAAAGCACTGGGTCTGTCTGGATCTAGAAAGCCAGGGTTTAGATTGAACTCTGTTGTATATTAAGTATATGACCCTCTGCAATTCACTTTTCTCAGTTTATTTGGTTTGTAAAATGGGTATGCTATAGTAGAACTTTGTTTAGAGAGATGTTGAGAGGTATAGCTCGCAATCAACATTTGTCATTATTATGAAACATTTGTGTTCATATGGTCTGTTTTTGATTGCAAACTTCTGGGAGTAAGGGATGGGGTCTGGAAGCCTTTCTGTTTTACCATCAAGGCTTCCATCAAACAACAAGACTTATCAAAAATTAATCCTCCTTACAGAGGATGTCGATAGCACCCCTCTGCCGTGAGGCAGATTTCCCTGTCCTCACACACACACTTGGGCATTTGGAATAGAGGGGAAATGGCACATTTTCTTGTTCTCTGCAAACACGGTGCCGGCCGCTAAGCTATTTCTTCAGCAGGGAGAGTCGAGTTGGCTCCAGACTCCTCTTCAGATGCCAGACCGTGGGAAGTGAGAGAGAATGTCAAAGCTGGCAGTTGACAAACAGTGAGATGGTTCCAGAATGAGAAGGATTGGCCTCAGCAACATCCTTCACAAATGTTTTTCTCAGTTTTTAATGAAGAAGGAGAAGGGGGGAAAAAAATTCCACAAATCCTACCAAGATATTCTGGAGCACTAGGGTCACAGTTTGCAAACGTTCCAAGTCTAGGAATATACCAACTTCTGGTGGAGAAGAAAAAATGTCTACGTATGCGCCATACGTGTAATTAAAGCATTCTCCTTCTAAATCAAAAGAACAATGAGAATGGTGCGGAGTCTCCTCTGACACGTTCACTCCGTTCTCTTCCTTTCCCCTAAAGAAACCACCTTTATGAGTGAAATATGGCTTTCTAATCATTTTTATCTTTAAATGAATTGTACCTGTGTTATTTTCCCTGAGAAAATGCATGCAATTGCTTCATTATTTATACCCAGAATGTATAGAATTGCTTGGAGTTCTTTTTACTTTTATACAAAAATATCACATGTACATGCTTTGCTACTTGCTTTTTTTTCCTTCGACTGCCTTTCTGAGGCCTCCCCATGGTGAAACACATTGATCTTGCTCATTCCTTTTGACCTGCTAAATATCCTACATTTCATTTATCTATTCCCAGGTTGATGGAATAGATTGTTTCCAACTTTTCAGCATTGTAAAGGGGGCTGCAATAAACATCTATTTGGAAAAACAAAGCCAGGGTCCTGCCTGTCACACTCCCCTTTGCTCACGTGGTATCAAGGTATTGTCTCTTGAAGATTTTCCATTTCTTTTATTGTTTTATCTTCTCCCAAATTGATCAGTTGATAGCAGATTCACACATTCCTTTAAATATTACACATGAACAGTATGTCAGGCTTGGAACTAGATCCTGGAGATGTCATACCCAGTAAGCCAGGACCCCTGGCCCTCAAGCAGTTCAAGGAATAAATTCTATGAGACAGACAAGGGAGTCTGATGGCACATGGAAGGGCGTGTGAACCAGACAGTGGAGGTGAGTGTTAGAGAACATTCCCTGGAAGAAGGTGATCGATTTGATTCAACCCTTAGGAAACATATTTGAAAAGACCAAGTCCTTCCTTTGAGTCTTAGCAAATGCCGTCTGTGGACGGTGATGTGAGCTGTATTATTTGGGCTGTGCTGGGCCTTGGTTGGCGCACGGGCTTCCTCTAGCTCTGGTGAGCGGGGGCTCCTCTCCAGCTGCGGTTCAGGCCTCTCCTGTGGCCGAGCGCGGGCTCCGGGCACTCGGGTTTCAGCAGCTGTGGCTCCTGGGCCCCAGAGCACGGCTCGGTAGCTGCGGTGCACAGGCTTAGCTGCCCCGCGGCACGTGGGATCCGCCCAGGTCAGGGATCAACCCTTTATGGTTAAAAATCATTGTCAGTTTTCAGCTCCCAATTTTCTGTCCTAACCCTCGGGCCTCACTTTTCATCTCCCAGGTTTTAAGACTGTAACCTATTACTCTTCACTAATTACTTCTACAGTCCATGGGGTTGCAAGGAATTGGACACAGCTGAGCAAACACACACACACACACACACACACACACACACACAGAGGGAAAGAAATGTGGCAGAAACACCATGTACACCAGCAAAGGCTAATGGGAAGCTGAGATGTCTCCTATGAGTCTGCAGTGAGGTTCCCCAAATCCCCCACCTAACTGGGGTCAGCGGAGACCCCCAGGAGAGTCAGGACTTCACCACAGTGCACCAGTAACTGTCCATCCCTTCCCCCAGGGGTGTCAGGACTTCACCACAGTGCACCAGTAGCTGTCCATCCCTCCCCAGGGGTGTTAGGACTTCACCACAGTGCACCAGTAACTGTCCATCCCCCCCCCAGGGGTGTCAGGACTTCACCACAGTGCACCAGTAACTGTCCATCCCTCCCCCAGGAGAGTCAGGACTTCACCACAGTGCACCAGTAACTGTCCATCCCTTCCCCCAGGGGTGTCAGGACTTCACCACAGTGCACCAGTAACTGTCCATCCCTCCCCCAGGAGAGTCAGGACTTCACCACAGTGCACCAGTAACTGTCCATCCCTCCCCCAGGGGTGTCAGGACTTCACCACAGTGCACCAGTAGCTGTCCATCCCTCCCCCAGGGGTGTCAGGACTTCACCACAGTGCACCAGTAGCTGTCCATCCCCCCCCCAGGGGTGTCAGGGAGGACCAGTGGGGGGCTGGAACTCTGAGCCCCAGCAGTGACCCGGCGCCCTGGCTCCCCTTTCTGGGGTCAGCAGAAGCTGAGAAGGGAACCTGAACTTTTGCTTGGAGGTAGGAGGAAAGTAGCGACCAAAGAGCATTGTCATGAGGTATCCTTGTGATGCTAGAAATATTCCGTGTTTAACTCCATCAACATCAGTATCTGAGTGGGAAAACTGCGCTATAGTTCCGCAAGATGCTGCCGTTAGAGAATCTGGGCCAAGGGTACCTGAGATCCCTCTATGTTAGTTTTTGCAGCTACATGTGAGTCTACAATTATCTCAAAGGAAAAGGTTTAATTGAGAGAGTAGCATTGAAACATATACATTATCATATGTAAAACAGGTAGCTGGTGGGAATTTGCCGAATGACGCAGGGAGCTCACACCCCGTGTTCTGTGACAACCTGCAGGGCCAGGGTGGGTGGGAGGTGGGAGGGGGCTTCAAGAGGGAGGGGACTTAGGTATACCTGTGGCTGGTGCATGTTGATGTATGGCAGAGACCAATACAATATTGTAAAGCAATTATCCTCCAATTAAAAATAAGTAAATAATAAATTAATTCCCCCCAAAATTAAAAAATGAAATATGCTATTTTCTGGTCTTTAGTCATCATCTATTTTCATATTCATTTGTTTATTCACAAAGGCATTTAGCAAGAACTCAACCAGGTGCCAGGCAGGAGGATCCTAAAAGGTGTAGTTTCATTTTCTGCCCCCAAGGATTTATTTATCTCTACAGGAGAAACCCATATGTAGAGCAATAGTAAAGAAAAAGTAAATCTTCCTCAAAATAAAAATGGATTATTTGGAGGCTCCATATTTTATCACCACAGTCAATTAGTAGGGATCAAATGGCAAAAAAAATAAGGCTTTATAAAATACAATAAGATTTTCATTAAGTTTCTACCCAGTATAACTCGAGGGATTTGCTCCAGTGAGTAATAACCACCCACCAGTCATGGGGCAAAATCATCCATACGGTGGATAACTGGGACATATTTGTATCTTGTGTTTTTATTACTTAAAATCTCCATAAGCATCATCATCATTTTTCATCTTGAAGTTGTTTGAATAACACATTTTTCAAGGGTTTAGACTGTGCCGGCTCAGTTTACAAGGCACCGCTTCTGTCTCTTCTTGTTCTGATCCAAACTGTTAAGGTCATCCACTTTGCATCCGGTCATCACCGTCTCCAGTCAATGCCGGGCCACCCCGCAGCTCCTGCAAACCCTCTCCAGGGACTGCAGTGGGAGGCCAGCCTGAGGGAAGGGACTCTATGGAAAGCCACTCCCAGGGAAAGTCCTCTTCCATCTCCTCTTTGTCTTCTCTCCCTGTTGGCTCTGCAGTTTCCGCAGTTCATGGCAGTTCCTGCCTTGGAAACTTCGCATCCCTTCTCTCATGTGGGAACTATTTTTACAGTGGTTTTTGAGTCTGTGTGGTTGCCAGGTTTAACATAATGTAGACCAGTGTTTCCCAAATCCAGTTTTACATGTTGGTGACAGTCTGTGACAAAGTTTTTAACAGATCTTCAACGAAATAAAGGAAATAAGAAAAACGCAGCGTGCATTTTACCAGCCAGATGTATTCAGTGGAAAGGGTGGTCCTTGATGGAGACCTTGTTTTTCCTATTTTAGAGAGTGTTCAAAATAACTTCTCTTCTATGCAGAGGTATTTATGCTGATGGTGATTACATTTTGCTTTTTATTGATCCTACCTTGCTGCTGCTAAGTCGCTTCTGTCGTGTCTAACTCTGTGCGACCCCATAGACGGCAGCCCACCAGGCTCCCCCGTCCCTGGGATTCTCCAGGCAAGAACACTGGAGTGCGTTGCCATTTCCTTCTCCAACCTACCTTGCAAGTTCAAAATTGCTCTCCTTTCTACCCCCTTCCCCATCTCTGTGGATGGCCTTCCCCTCCGTTCTCAGCAACTTAGCTGTGATCAAAAACAATGAGCAAAAATACTAAAGATTATAAGTATACATTTTTTAAAAGGCAAGAAAATATGAAAGGAGAGTTTTCTGAAGTTCCATGGAAAACTAGGAAATGCTCACATGCTGTGCCCTGACTCTTGGAAAGTCACAGAGCACATTTGCATTTATAGACTCTGAAAAGTATTCCTGCAAAGACACTTTTAACTTTGTGCACTATTGAATTTTCTTAATTAAATCAACCATAGTATCCATATTTTTCCTTTACACAGTATGAATTTGGCCCACAGGGTGCCTTTGGAAAAGCACTGCCATAAATGAAGCATGATATATTTGGGTGGAAAAAGCAGTGGGAGGCAGAAATTTGGATAAGCTTAGTCAGACAAACTCTTATGAAAGCAATGCATTTGGAAGAGGCGTATTCGCAAATGAAAAGAGATTGGTTTGGCTGCAGGAAGTGGACAAAGGCAAAGATAAAATTAATCTGTACGAGCGGTGGCAAACAGACATGCCAGATGCTTCCGGACAGCTCACCTGAATGTGTGAGATAGACAAGCATCATACTGGAGAGTGCGGGGAGCGTGGTAAGCCAACAGGCTGCGGCCCACCCCCAGCGAGTCGTCATCATTTAAGGAGGTGGGCGGGGTGTGTGGGGGCAGGTCTTCCAGGTTGTGAAGGGAAGCCAGGTCCAAACTTTTCATGAAAATCTCTTTTTAAAAAAGCAAAATGTGAGATGTGTATATATATATATATATATATATACACACGCACACATATATATATAATGTGCATATACATATACAATTATGAATACTTATGCATTATATACATATATATACACACTATATATACTTACGGATTGCTAGTTTAAAATCTGTGATTCATCCTTTGCTAGGGAAATTGTCGATGAACTCATTGATATATAATAATAAATACAATAAAATGAAAGGTATATCAACAATGACACTGATGTTTGGCATATAAAGCACCCTATGTAATCATGAAGTTTTAGTCTCAGTACCCATTTAGGCAAAGATGGCACTGTTGTGAATCTCCCTTCCCGGGGAGAGACATTCAGCTTTTTCCTCTTTCACCACAAAACCAGAAGCTGCCTGCCACACACTCTCCTCCTTGTTTCTGGTTCCGGGCGCACCTCCTGGGTCCTCTCTGCAAAGCGCGTCATCCTCCTGTGCACCTGCCCTTGCGGTTGCAGCTTGTGGAGCATTAGCTGTGGGCAGACGGGCAGGTCTGGCGCAGGCTTTGTGAGCAGCAGAGAGAGTTCTGAGATTCCTTATTGTGGCTGATCCATCAGGGGTGTAGGGATCACAGCACGTGGATTGCATGTGTGCCGCAGAGTTTTTAAAAGGACCACTGAAATATCACCCCAGCTCCAAAGAGGGCTCACAGCTCTCAAATTAAACAGTTTTTAAAAAGTTATGCCCCTCGGTGTGAAAATTAAATCTCCAGAATGTTATTAGTAAGTATTTACAGTGTCATTTTTTGCCTGGCCCCCACCTGGGTGATTTGAATTTGAAGGTTGGCTATGGAATATTTGATGGTGTTGTGGTTTAGTCGCTAAGTCGTGTCTGATGTTTCTGCAGCCCCACAGACTGTAGCCCGCCAGGCTTCTCTGTGCCTGGGGTCTCCCAGGCAAGGATACTGGGGTGTGCTTTGCGTTTCCTCCTCCAGGGGATCTTCCCAACTCAGGGATCGAACCTGTGTCTCCTGCATTGGCAGGCGGATTCTTTACCACTGAGCCATCAGACAGCTTTCTAAACATCCATTCTGGGGAATATCTGTTTTGAAAGTTCCCAAAGGAAGAGGAGGAGTTTTCAGTGTCTCCAGTCCTTCTCAGCTGAGGGGGATTTTGTTCACCCGCTCCATCCACCTTGCCGTCCTGGGGCCACTGGGGAAAGGTTGGAGACAGTTCAGATCGTCATGTCTGGAGGAGGACGCTACCATCATCCAAGGGGGTGCTGGAAACCAGAGGTGCTGTTAGACATCCTACAGTGTACAGGACAGCCCTGCAGTGTACAGGACCACCCGCCAGCAAAGGCCTGTCTGGCCCCAAGTGTGGATGGTGCAGAGACAGCGCTCCTGGCACATGCCAAGAGGAAGGGTTGCTGCTTTGGATGGAGATCATTGATATTGACGTGGTGAATTACCTTTGAAGCTGGCGTAGGGGGGTGTTCCCTGCGCTGCCGTCCTTCATAGGTTGCCTGGTCCCCTACAGAACCGCTGTCTCATTTCAGCCTGGAACAATCTTGATCTAAGTGCCCTGCAGGAAATTCACTGGGTGAGATGAATGTGCAAGTGTCTCCGGGGCCACCACTTCCTAATGCTGCTTCTGTGTGTGTGGGAACCAGTGATGTTCTCTTGAAGGAAATCTATGTTCTGAAATCTATCATTTCAAAGATTTCATTTTAATTGAAGTCCTAGAGACGTGGCGCAGACACAAAATATCCTGCATTTATTCCTGTTCTGTCTACTGAGATTTACTAGGTCAGACAGACCTAGGAGAACAGCAGGGCACAGGCAAAAATGTGGCCCTTGCCCTCGTGGGTCTTGTGGTTTAGACCAGGGGTTGGCACGCTCTTTTGGGAAAGGCCAGATAGTAAATATTTTAGAGTTAAGGGCTGTACCGTCTCAGTCTCAACTACTCAGCTCTACCTTTGTAGCTAGAATGTAGCCATGGAGAACGCATAGACAAACGGGGCCTGTCTTCATCTTTATAAACCTTCCTTTGCAAAAAACAGGCCACTGGCTCGATTTGTCCCAGAAGCTGTAGTAGCCTGATCTTGGGTCTACATGAGTGAGATAGATGTTTTGCAGATAAATGCTTGATCCTGTTTCCCCAGCTTTCCGTTCTCCTGTCTTTCTGCGCGGTAATTCCTCTATTGCTCTCAGGTCTCAATGTCACCTTCCCAGAGAACCTCTCCCCAAAAGCGGGGGGCACGGGGGAGTCACGTTGTCTACTTGGTCACTATATACTATCATTTGAAGTGACTACAAGCATCAGCAGCTAATCGATGAGTATTTTGTGCCAGATACGCTAACCATTTATGCAACATTTCGTGAAAAATTGATGTTGTCACCATTTCATAGGCGAGGAGAGACTGAAAAGAAAGTCAGTAACTGGCCTGAGGTCCGTGCAGCCCGGGCCCGCCTCTTGCCTGAGACACGGCCCTAATGCTCCTTCCACGGTGTGTTGTCTCGCCAACAATATGAAAACGAAAAAAAGAGAAAAAGCCCACACCTGCCTGCCTTTAACAGGTCTGCTCGCTTGTCACATTGCTCTAGTGTGGTAGGAAGTGGAGCCTAGTGAAAACCAGCAGCGTTTCAAATTCGAATTGCCTCCTTCGGTTGCTTCTGGGCAGCTAGAATCCTGGATCTCCCAATGCCTAGGGTGACACTGGGTCTGGTGATCTTCAGGCCGCGGGAGGGAGCGTTGAATCCTTCTGCACGGGGCTGGAAGGACGCCTCACCTCCTGTTAGTGGCTCAGTGGTGTCCGACTCTTTGTGACCCCGTGGACTGTAGCTCACAGGCTCCCCGGACCATGGAATTCTTCAGGCAAGAAAACTGGAGTGGGTAGCCATTCCCCTATCCAGGAGATCTTCCCAACCCGGGGATAGAACCTGGGTTTCCTGTATTACAGGCAGATTCTTTACCATCTGAGCCACCAGGAAAGACCAAGGAGGTGCCAAACAAGGGAAGGGGTGAAAGCAGGCTGCCCTGAGCCTCAGCGAGGGGAACAGAAGGCAGAGGAAGACTCGGGCTCAGGGAGTAGGACACCGGTGTCACCAGATGTGGCCCATCAGGGCCAGAGTGGGTATTATGAGGGGCTCGTGGCCCCCTAAGTGTCCTCCAGAGATGCCATCTGGCTGAGCCCTAATGTTGCCACGTCCTGTTTTAGAGCTTGTGATCTATCAGCAAGCGCTCGCTCAGCGCGGGCACCATCCTAGGAGTTTGCAGTATCATCTCAGTGTTCTCACAACACATCTCCTATTATTATCCCCATTTTCTGGATGAGGAAACTCAGGTTTGGAGGGGTTAAATAATTTTTCCAAAATCACATGGGGGAGCCATGCATGGAATTGAGGCAGACTGGCTCAGCTTGCACACCTGAAGTGACGATGCCTAGTGAAGCCCCAACCTGATCCTGTCCCTGTTTTGTAGAAAACCAGGCTTAGAGAAGGACAGTGACTTCTCTGAAATGTGGACCTGGATTTGAGCCCAGATCTTTCTGATGGAGAAGCCGTCTTTTCACCACCTTGAGAAAGTAGCTGATCTGGTTTTGTTGGCTTGAGAAGGTGAGGGGAGGAGATAGATCTTGTTGTATAGATCCAACAAGACTCAAAGACTGTAGATCTGGCCAGAGAGGTGGAGGAAAGCGAAGGTCTCACTGGTGAGCGCCTGGTATTTTGGACATTCCCATTCACAGCGATAAAGACGACAAATGGAGCAGTTTGGAGAATTAAGGCAATGTTATTAGTAGTATTATTCATCATAAATAATCTCAAAGAGGCATTTTCCTCCCCCAGAACTAGCTCCTGACTTCTGGGAGGTCATCCGTCTAATCACAGGTCATATACAGTATTTCAAGTCAAAGGGCATAGTATTTGATCACAAACTCTGACCTCTATTCTTGAAGGCACATGCTCTGAATTTTAAAAGCCTGCCTCCGGAAATATTTAAAGCCAACCCTTTCATTAAGTAAGCCCCAAGTATCCAGATAGTATGACTGGGATAATATGGAATTATTTATAAAGATGACTTGTTCTGAACAGCTTATTGTGCTAAGGAGATGGAAAGCCCACCTCCTCTCCTCATTCACTAACTGTGATTAGAACCAATATATTTCAGATGTATCAGAGAGGGATAAAAGGTATAGTGGATCGGGGGTCACAGCTCCCTTGTGGGCCATACCGATTAGGTGATGGGTCTCTTGGTTGCTTTTATGTGAGATAAAGCTTTTGGATAGGCTGTAGGACATTCTTGCCTCATGACCACTGAATTCTTGGATTTAAAACTGCCTTGGTTCGTCTTGTATAACTGAAACCTCTTTTATTTGGGGCTGCTTAATTATCATTTTTTAGATATATTCTTTTATCTAATGATAAAAAAATAATGCTTAAGTGGGTCAGCATAGAATCCACTTTATTTTCCAACCAAGAAACCTTTTAAATTTTTACCTTGAAACTAGAAGGTTTGATGAATCATGCTTTGCACTGATCTTGGAATGAAACGATTCCCGTACATCTGTCTAACTTTATCCCACCCCTCTCTTGTTATTTCCAGATTCCAGCCCCATGGCCTTCTTCCATTTCTCTGAATCAGCAAAACTCCTTCCTGTGTATTGTTTTTTGGGGGGGGCGGGCGGGGTGCTGGCATACTCTTTCTGTCTGCTTCATCCTGATCTGTCCCAAATAATTCTTTCAGTGATATTCTAATGTTACCTCCTCCAGGAAGCCCTCCCTGACATCTCTCTCCTCCTCAAAGTTAGATCATTTTCTCCTGCTACATATTATCACTGCACTAATTTCTTCTCCTCCATAGAACTGACATTAATCAAAGTTAAATAGGATTTGTGTTATGATTTATAAGTGTCTATTTTTCCAACAGGTTATGAATTCCCTGTGCTCTGCTGGGCCGTGCTTGGCCACCAGTCGTGTCTGACTCTTTGCGACCCCGTGGACTGCAGCCCGCCAGGCTCCTCTGTCCACGGGGTTCTCCAGGCAGGAATACTGGAGTGGGCTGCCACGCCCTCCTCCAGGGGCAGGTTTGCTATGGATATGTATCCGTGGCATCTCAGCGCCCACAACAATGCTTGATACATAGTAGTTGTTTAATAAATAAGAATAAATAAGTGAACAATGAATGAGTAAATGAGTAATTGATTAATCAGTTGCCTAATTGTGTTAATTAAGATTTGGGGATGTTCTTGAAAGGCAACCGAAAGTCTTCAGAACTCAAACTCTGAATTCAGATACTTAATTCTGAGGCTTATATAAAATTTCTACATTATTTTATGCAAGCATATTTATTATTTTTTCAAACTTCAAAAAAGAATTTGATCAAATCTTCTGAAATCTATTGAGATGCACCTCAGTTGCATAAAATCTGTATATTAAAAGCATAATATGTCACTGAAAATCAGAAAAAAAATTAATTATGGCAGCATTACCCAAAGTGCTTTGCAGAGCATTGGTTTTGGTGGGTGTTAGAGGAAAAAGAGTCATATTGCAATCAGGGAACTTTTTAAGAGTTAGATTTTGTTTTTTGTTTTTTTTATCAAAGGACTTCTAGAGCCTTAAATACGCTAATCTGCATTATGAGAACTAAAGAGAGGATTTAAAATGAAGTGTTTCTAAATAAATCTGACCACAGAGACTTGCCTGGACATAGAGCATCTTTTGTAAACACTGATGTGTGTGGAGAAAGGCAGGTTATAGTTCATATTCATGCGCGGCTTTGGGAGAAAGAACTGTGTTGGGTTTTTTTTATATATAAAGAAATTCTGCCTCTCCCCCAAACCAAATTTCAGGAACTATGCCCCCCTCCTTACGCTGGCAAAAAGCTTCCAATTAAATGCCAA
Source organism: Redunca redunca (assembly GCA_006410935.1). NCBI lineage: Eukaryota > Metazoa > Chordata > Mammalia > Artiodactyla > Bovidae > Redunca > Redunca redunca. The sequence continues at coordinate 532,138 of SJYQ01004594.1, forward strand.
CTCTGTTTTATGAGTTGAGCTTCAGTAATAACTCTCATTGGAATGAAGGCCTGCAGTTCCCATTGTCGCATTCCACACTGAGCTCTCTTTTGGAGTGGGGATGGGCAGTGAGCTTAGGGATATTTAAGAAGTGAAATCAGTGTTTTAAATGACACTGCTGATGGGGGAATAGAAGCAGGGAGGAGCAATATTCGGATCTGGGAAAATAATCAGACTGAAATACAGCCTCAAAACTGGACAATTGAGAAATACTTGCAGGGGTTAGCTGTTAGGGGAGAGAAACAATTCAGAAGTTCAAACAGATAGCTTATGCTAGCGTAGGTTCTAATAAAGCACAAATAACTTCAAAATAGTTCGTCTAAAACCCAGAAGAACATGGGCTCTGCCAGGATGCACTTGTTAATCCCCTGGAGACAGCATTTCTCTTGCATTTAATGACTGGAGGGCGTGACTCATGAATTTGATGGTAAACAGGGTAGTCTTATAGCCTCAGGTATTTTTACTCATCTAAGCAGAAAGGGGGAATATTAAGGATATAGAAAGAACATGAATTTATAATAAAAATAGCATGAGGGTTTGGTGGATGGGGCATCTCTGTGGAATACAGAGTTAAACAGATTACCATATGTTCCTTTCAGGAGCATTTGAAAAATGAAGACCAAATGTGTTTTATAGAATGATGTTCTTCATAATGCAGATAGCCACTGATTTGAAGCTGCAGCTAAAATAAATACGATACCTTTTGAGTGCTATTCACAGACACCAGTGACCGATCAATTTCCCTGTCTCGGGAAAAGCGAACTGGCGGATGACAGCTCACTCCCAGAAGAGGGGTTGATATACGTTAAGTGGCTGTGTCTCTGCTTCTGATTATTAATTGTGGCTAATATAAAGCAAGCACATGTCCCCAGACTATGCAGGCACTTCTTGGAGCAGGGAGGTCTTCAGGCGTCGTGGAAAGAGGCCCTGTTGTAGAGTTAGAAGCTCTAATCCAGGTTTCTCGCTGCACTGGTATACCTTGAGGCCAAGCATGCTTAAACCTCAGAGATTCTCACATTTCAGACCCTGGGAGGGGTCCTTCCAGTGTGTTGCCATGGTGATATGTTTCCATAACATCTGTGAAAGTGAAGTGTCTTAAGTCCAGTTGGTTAAGATGTGGTCTTTTTCTATCCCTGCTTCTCTTTGAATGAGGTGGCACTAGAATGGCCATTATCATTTTAAGGTCTAGTTGTAGGAAATATGGATGCATGACCGATTACTGAGGGCTTAATGCAACAGCTGATGTCCTGCTCTGTCACGGTTCTCTCTGGTTAAGGCACTGGCAGTATCCTGGTGTAAAAGTGACTGCTAGAAACGCTCCTATACTCACAGTGCCATGAACCCAATGCTGGTGCAGTTCAGTTCAGTCGCTCAGTCGCGTCCGACTCTGCGACTCCATGGACTGCAACACGCCTGGCCTCCCTGTCCATCACCAACTCCGGGAGCCTGCTCAAACTCATGTCCATTGAGTCGGTGATGCCATCCAGCCATCTCATCCTCTGTCATCCCCTTCTCCTCCTGCCTCCAATCCCTCCCAGCATCAGGGTCTTTTCCAATGAGTCAGTTCTTCACATCAGGTGGCCAGAGTATTGGAGCTTCAGCTTCAACATCAGTCCCTTTAATGAATAGTCAGGACTGATTTTTTTTAGGATAGACTGATTGGATCTCCTTGTAAGTCCAAAGGACTGTTGAGAGTCTTCTCCAACACCACAGTTCAAAAGCATCAATTCTTCTATGGTCAGCTTTCTTCACAGTCCAACTCTCACATCCATATACAACTACTGGAAAAACCATAGCCTTGACTAGATGGACCTTTGTCGGCTAAGTAATGTCTCTGCTTTTTAATATGCTCTCTAGGTTGGTCATAGCCTTTCTTCCAAGGAGCAAGCATCTTTTAATTTCATGGCTGCAGTCACCACCTGCAATGATTTTGGAGCCCCCCAAAATAAAGTCTCTCACTGTTTCTATTGTTTTCCCATCTATTTTCCATAAAGTGATGGGACTGGATGCCATGATCTTAGTTTTCTGAATGTTGAGCCAACTTTTTCACTCTCCTCTTGCACTTTCATCAAGAGACTCTTTAGTTCTTCACTTTCTGCCATAAGGGTGGCGTCATCTGCGTATCTGAGGTTATTGATATTTTTCCCGGCAGTCTTGATTCCAGCTTGTGCTTCCTCCAGCCTGGTATTTCACATAATGTCCTCTGAATATAAGTTAAATAAGCAAGGTGACAATATACAGCCTTGATGTACTCCTTTCCCAATTTGGAACCAGTCCATTGTTCCATGTCTGGTTCTAACTGTTGCTTCTTGATCTGCACACATATTTCACAGGAGGCAGGTAAGACGGTCTGGTGTTTCCATCTCTAAGAATTTTCCACAGTTTGTTGTGACCCACACAAGTCAAAGGCCTTGGTGAAGTCAGTAAAGCAGAAGTAGATGTTTTTCGGGAACTCTCTTGCCTTTTCTATGATCCAGTGGATGTTGGCAATTTGATCTCTGGTTCCTCTGCCTTTTCTAAATTCAGCTTGAACATCTTGAAGTTCTCAATTCATGTACTGTTGAAGCCTTGCTTAGAGAATTTTGAGCATTACTTTGCTAGCATGTGAGATGAGTGCGATCATGCAGTAGTTTGAACATCCTTTGGCATTACCCTTCTTTGGGATTGCAGTGAAATCTGGCCTTTTCCAGTCCTATGGCCACTGCTGAGTTTTCCAAATTTCTGGCATACTGAGTGCAGCACTTTCATAGAATCATCTTTTAGGATTTGTAATAGCTCAGCTGTAATTCCATCACCTCCACTAGCTTTGTTCTTAAGTGATGCTTTCTAAGGCCCACTGGACTTCAGACTCCAGGATGTCTGGCTCTAGGTGAGTGATCACACTATCGTGGTTATCTGGGTCATTAAGATCTTTTTTGTATAGCTCTTCTGTGTATTCTTGCCATCTCCTCTTAATGTCTTCTGCTTCTGTTAGGCCCAGACCATTTCTGTCCTTTATTGTGCTCATCCTTGCATGAAATGTTCCCTTGGTATCTCTAATTTTCTTGAAGAGATCTAATTTTCTTCATAGCCTAAAGAACTATGGACAGGGTTCGTGACATTGTACAGGAGGCAGTGATCAGGGCCATCCCCAAGAAAAAGAAATGGCAAAAAGGCAAATTGGTTGTCTGAGGAGGCCTTACAAATAGCTGAGAAAAGAAGAGAAGCTAACGGCAAAGACGAAAAGGAGAGATATACCCATGTGAATGCAAAGTTCAAAGAATAGCAAGGAGAGATAAGAAAGCCTTCGTCAGTGATCAGTGCTATGGTGGGGAGGTGCAAAGCCAGTGGCCCTCCTCCAGTGTGAGTCTGTCTAAGGTGTCTGCACCAGAAGTGGGCAGTAGAAGAGAAACATGGTTTAGAATGCGAGGAGTCAGAAGCTCGTCTGTGGGATGTGCTTCTGAGCATCGCCTTTGTATTCCACTAAGCGAAGGATCTGACTCTCTTTCAACACTTAGTGCAGTTGGAAACGCTGTTCTTTCAGGAGTATCATCACTTATACAACATACATGATTATAAATGCACCATGTACTACTTTTATTTTTAATGGAAAATTTAAAATTATCATAATTTCACTGTTTAAATTTCTTGCTGATTTGGCACAGAATTCTAGCATAGACTAGATAACATGAAAATCCGAATAATGATTAAGTACACCAGTAATAAACTGGTAAATGGGAGTTCTTCAGTTAAAGAATTTAAGATTAGTCACCACGCAGAAAACTTGAAGTGTCTCTAAAATTCAATAGTTCATCTAGGGAAGAAACTTTCTCAAGTTTTGATAATGTATAGGGTATTACTAATAAGTGAGTTATAAAGCTAGCATAAATAGTTGTAAACTAGCAATAATAGACAAGATTTTGATCAACTGAGCTGAGAAAAAATGAGGTGATCCTTCTGTTTTCTCAACAGAAAAATGTTTTATAAAAATCTTTGTCATAATGAAATAATCAAAGAGCATGAACCAAAAATAATGGTAAGAAAAGTATCTTGGAGATGTCAGGTGATAAATAAAATATTGCTATTTGTCTAGATTTTATGATTGGTTAGCATTTTAAAGTTTATAATTTGTCCTGATTTTTTACTACAAATAACTCTTCCCTTTTTAATCTAACTTTGTATCAGGAATCCACGTGGCATAAGCTCTACAGCCAACAAACCTTAACTCTATCCCTGCAGCCATGTGGCATTAAAGCACTTTATTCCTGTCAGCCTCAGATCCCCACCTGCAGAGTGGGGAGACTGGTAACACCAGCAGCGTGGTTATGAAGAGAGAGTTGAGAGGATAAAGCACTGGGAAGGGCTTGCAGGACAAAGTTTGTGAGTCCAAAATTGGCACAGAGCCTACAAAGGTTGGGAAAGCCCTAAGGTGCAGGGATCACAGAGACCCCTTGGTGGTTGGCTTCAGGTCCTGCCTTCCTGCCTCATCCTTCCCTCACCTTGCACTTTCCTAGGAAGGAGAAGTGTGTGATTGAAGTCACTTCTGTGGTTTCTTCTTCAATGCCTGTCATGGAAAATTGCAGTTTCCATGGCAGCATGAAAAGCAGGCCCGGTATCCAGATGCTGGTCTGGTAGATGCCACGAAGCAGAGTGTGGAGCATCTAAGCTATTGCCAGTGCCCGTATGGCAGGCGTGGCTCTGGGGCCAGCTGCTAGGAGTCCCTGTCTTTATCCTGAATCCCGATGCTGTCCTGAGGCCAGTAGTTCGAGGGCAGCCGCTGGGACCCTCATAGTTCTGATGTTGGCAGAGGTTGCAGCTCCCTGGCAAGTTAGTTCTGCAGTGTGGTTTCAGAAGTCGCACCTAGAAGGTGGCACTGCCATCCTTCCGACAGTTGTTAAATGCCTAAGTGTATGAATATTCCTCGCCACCAACTCTGGACTGACAAGGATGATAGGCAGATGGTATAACACAGTGCCCAGCCTTCCTCACCAAAGGGCAAAGTGGGGAGAATCAGAATCGCTTCCGTCCATACATGGCGTGGAAGTTGCAGGGACTGCCGCTGGGGCTTTGTGTGGTGCCCTTAATTCTCACAACCAAGACTAAACAAGGACATCTCATTGCATAGCCATCCAGATTACTAACCGTGGCCAGCGACCTGAAAGGCAATCTCTGGGATTTAAGGCTCAACCTCAAAGAAAGGGAGGAAGTGAGACCCTGGCTCAAGTAAGTTCTTACCACCTGGCAAAGGAAGGCTTGACAATGAGAGTATATTTAGAGCTAGAAAAATAAATGTGCTGCTTGCACTCCTGCGTGTATGTGTGCGTGCTAAGTCACTCCATCGTGTCCAACTCTTTGTGACCCTATGGATCGGAGCCCGCCTGTGTTCGTGGGATTCCCCAGACAAGAATACGGGAGTGGGTTGCCATGCTCTCCTCCAGGGCATCTTCCTGACCCACGGATTGAACATGCATCTCTTACGTCTCCTGCATTGGGAGACAGGTTCTTTACCACTAGCGCCACCTGGGAAACCCACCCTGAGTGTATGGGTTGAAATCAAGCCACTGTGGGATAAAAGCCCCTGCGTGTTGGGGGGTAGCACAAGCCCGTTCCTGGGCTTCTCTTGCTTGCAGTGTGGTCTTTCAGACACTTGCTCCTGCAGATGCCCGAGGGGATGGGGCTCTAGTTCTCTCTATCGGACACCCGAAGGAAGGCAGACATGGGGCAGGAAGGTTGTCTGATGCCCCAGCTGAGAGATTTGGGATTTGCACAAAGGGCTTTAGGGACAGCCTTTCAGGCAGAGAAAGGAGTACGAGAAAAAGGTTGGGAAAGGGAAGTAAAGCTGGTTGGTTCCCAAGCAGTTGTGTACACATGACCTCAGTGCCTGGGCAGGGATGTGTAACGCTTTCTGAGAATCGCATAGCGTGAGATGAGACTGTTAAATGAGGTGGTTTTCACTCCGGTTATGAAGATTCTATAGGTTAATACAGATCCGGCCCTTAAAAGAGTGACTGGTGCAATAGTAACAGCTCTTGAAATCTCAGGGCACAGATCCCCTACTCATTTTCAAGCTATATGTTCCCAAGGCTCATTCATTAATACACCAATTTCGTCATTTTTGCCATCGCCAGATACCTTTTTATAGCAGTGTTACATTGTCTTAATATTTTTATTTAACTCGAATCGTCGTAATTAATATCAACGATACAAAGGATGTGCAAGTTAATTTTTTCTAACATCTATTTTGCCGTTCCTTAGCAACTAAAAGGAAAAAGTGGGGTATTCCTCAAAACTGTGTGTCTCGCCAATGGGATGGGCACTGCGATTTAGGAAAACACTTGGGCGAATAATTGTTTCCACGTTCACTTTCACTTATTTTATTATTAACTCCCTAATTTACTAATTCCCCTAGTCATTCCTTCAGTTAGTCACTGAGTCATTCTCTAATGAAACTGCCTTTCAGCAGCTGTTTGCTGAGCATCCTGTGTGCTCAGGCTGTGTGCTGGAGGCTGAAGAGATGGATATACCTACCCTGTGAGGTCTGGTCCCGGGAGCTCTCCGCTGAAGAGGGAGGGAGCTGGCCAGGCAAACAAGCAATTGCAGCACCCAGCCACAGTCCCCGAGAGAGGTGTGCAGCTCCAGCCTGTCCGGGAGCCTGGGGGAGTCTGTGCTCCTGCAGCCTGGGTGATCCTCCACGGGCATGAATGCAGCCTCCCAGCTCCTGACCAAACAACCGTGCTCCCGATGCAACCACGCCTGGCTGTTGCCAAGAGTGCGGATGTCGGCCCCAAAAGTCTTCCCTGCTGAGTTCAGACAGCAAGAGAAAGTGCAGGAGGAGAGGGTTCTGGAGGAGAGGAATCTCTGAAAACAAAGACGCTTCCTTCGGTCTTTCCTTCCTTCCTCCCGTCAGCACGTTTACTGAGCGCCAGCTCTGCACCTGATCCTGAACACGTAGCCTCTGCCAGCGTGGGGTCTACAATCTCCCGGCGGGGCCAGATGTCATGTCACAGTCGCAGGAAGAAGAGTCTTCCTATAGAGGTGACTGTCGCCAGGGAGAACATGGATAGGGTTCTGAGAACGCCCAGAGCACTCAAAGTAGACGAAAGAGTTAAGGGTGTCAATTCAGAGAAAGTGACACTTAAATGAAGGAAGATCCGTGGAATGAGAAAGAATTAGCCAAAATATGACCTGGAAGGCAAGTAGCTGGGAAAAGCAGCATTCTGGCACCAACATCTTGGTCGTGTGGAAGGCCTTGAAACAGGTGAGATCCACGGCTTTGAGGAACGCAGAGACCTCCTCTTGGCTGGGTGCTAGTAAGCAATCCAGAAAGAGGGATACAGGGGATGAAGCTGGGAAAGGGGGATGGTGCAAAGGACACTTGAGATCACCTGGGATGTGGTAGGCAGTGTGTTGCCCATTTTATCCTAAGTGAAGTGATGATTTTAGGCAGGGGAGCACCCCAACTTGACGTACGTTGGGAAACTCACTCTGACTGCCGTGTGGAGAATGAACCGGCAAGGCCGTGGACTTTAGCTGAATGCTCGCGTCAAGGGTAGGAAACGTGAAAAAGAAGATGAAAGTGATGAAGCAGAAGAGAAAACATTCTCTAAATAATCCTGTAAATGGATTAATTGCCAAGGTGAGTCCCCCAGAGACCAAGGATGTGGAGGGCTCTGGGGAAACCCGCGCCACGTTCATGTTTAGAGCTCCCCTTGCATTCGGTGCAGTGGGAAGAGCCTGGCTTTGGAGCAAAGCTGACCGAGATATGCATCCTGTCTTTCTCTCTTGGACAGTTTGACCTTCATCTCACAGTCTCCTGTTTCATGTCATTCACGACCTGGAGACGCTAGCAGCAGTGGCTTCAGAGTGCCGCTGCAGAGCCGGAGGGGAAGACCCGTGGGGCTTCTGGCACGTAGGCGCCCAGCACAGTGCAGCATGGCGGCAGGATCGCGTTGCTTCTGTTTTCCGTAGACGCCGCAGGAAGCAGGCTTCAGCGTCATTTTGAAAGCACTTTCTAGAAGAGCAGCTGTACTGTGGAAACATTCTTTCTGATATGCTGCACATTATAGTGAGTGGCATTATTCATGGATGTGTCAAAGCCATAAAATAGGAGATTTTGAGGCGATCACAGCTGTGAATGATTAATATTTTCATCCCAAGATGCCACGGAGGTAGCAAGGCTATGTTAATTATTACATGCCCGAGCCTTGCACTGTGGGCTTCCTCCCCAAGCGCCTGTTAATTTGCTCGTATGCTGTGCGGCTGATGGGACTAGAAAACTCTCCACTCAGAAGACACGGTGGGTCTCTGGCAGTTCCTCAGGTCCCTAATAACTGCTTTATACTTTTGCAGGAGGAAGGAAAAAAAAAATCCAACAACAATGATGGGCTTTAAGCAGGAATGCTAGCAGAGAAATGCGTTATTAAAGATGACTTCAAGCTTTTCTCTTTGCTTGCCATTGGTTTATATTTTCTTCATTTTCTCTCAGAAATTTCTTTTTTTTTTTTTTTTTTCAGAAATTTCTGTGCTGCATTGAAATCATGAATACCTCATGTGCGAATACTATCATCTTTTAAATTGTTTTCCATTGGTATTAAATTTTAAATTTATCTGAGTCATCTCTATATTATTATTTAAAATCTATTTTTACATATATCCATGGATTTCTTTGAAAAGCAACTGCATTTTAGATGTAAGAAAAGCAATTCTAAGTGTTTGTTTAGCCTTTGGTGGTGTAGCCTTTATTTCTGAAGAGGTTGATTTTAAAAACCTAAAAATCTATAGATAGATTTAAAAACAAAACAGAACAAGGGCCAAAAGCTGTGTGTTCCTCCTCCAGGTGAATTTGTGAATTTCTCTAAACCCAAGTGTGCCCTTATACACGGAACCAATTCCTCTTGCAATTTCCGTTAAATCTCTCTTTTCATACGATTTCACCAGGATCAGTCTCTGTTGAAAAATCTAGTTTAAGCTGCCTGGCAGTCTGAAAAGAGGAAGATCTATTAATTTAATCATTTGTATGAATCATGTCTAAATGATCTCAGCAGAGAAAATGTGTTAGCCATTTAAATCCCATCATTACATATTATATAATAATTACTGCTAATTCTAGTTTGGATGAGCCACGATTTGGCTTCCTATCCCCTAGAAGTGGAGGGAGGGGATGACCTCACTGAATTTAGCCCCTCTGGCCTTCAGGCCTCCTTGCGCCTTCCTCATTACAGACGCAATGGCCACGTTCGGCATCCAGGGTCTTGCCAACTTCAAGTCTGTTTTGTGCTGGTAATTAGTATTCACTTTGTGAGCCTGGAGTTCACCCTCAGCGCGGAACGGAGCCCGGTGTTAATCACCGCTGTGTCTTCCTCCCTTCGACTCTGATCTGTCAGCCTGGTGAGGCTTGTCCCATACCTAATGTTTGCCCTCACCAGCCAACTAGCACCTCCACGTCGCGTGGTGTCAGAATTAGAAACTTTTGACAGATCTGTAATCGTGCCGTTCTCATCAGCACTGTGCACGCTACTCATTTCACTTCCACATTCTAACAGTTAATATGCCTTAATTTCTCTCACTTTGTGAATATTTAATTCCTCCCTTTTCAACATCATTTTTAGGTTGTGTGAATCATTTTCAAAGCCTTTGCTCCTCTCCCTGTACCATCATCTGCATATTTTATGAAATGGCACGGTTGAGTCTCGGAGGGCTCTTGATAAAAATGGGGCTGGCAGCCTGCTCATTAGCTGTTTACCTGGAGCTGTGCGAGTCCCCTGGAATGGCGGGCTCCCGTTTGGATCCGAATTAGGATTCTCTGGCAAATAGCAACCAGAAGCTTTCTGGGGACGCCCCCTTGCCTTCCTGTGCCCTCCCTTTCTCACTGAGAGAGTTTCTTGGAAGCTTGCTTTGGGGGGCTGTCCTGCAGAATGTTGCATCCTGACTTCATAAACAGTTTAGTTTTTGAAGTGGAGAAACAAACGCTTTAGCAAATTAGCACCTCCAGTGAGAGTGAAATTCCCCTGAAAGAACACATTCTAAAGGTCAGGATATTTGACCTTCTGGAGTTCTGCAGATGTCCGAAGCCAGGTCTCTGCTTTACCAGGTGACCATCCAGCCTACTGTGCTTGGGGCTGGGGTTTCCTGGGGGCCTTGGACCTACAGTTTTCAAATCAGGAAAGTCTCAGGCAAGTGAAGACAGGTTGGTCACCCTTGTTGTGACTAACTCCAGGGCCTTGGTGACGTTCAAAGGACTGTAGAAATTAGCCTTCTGTCTTTACCAAGGAGCCAAGAAAAAAATACAAGCCACAGACCTGGGGACCATGAGCGGATCTTGAATATTAAAACTGTTTTTATTGGGTGATAACCTGCATTTAAAAATCAGGAGATTCATATATAAAAATTCATGATTTCTGCTTCTCTCAAAAAACTAAGGACATGGCTACACTGTATGCCAGTTTCTTATGGAAATGGTGCATTTGGTTTTGTGCCTCTGGATAAAACTCAAGAGCGTTAGCTCTGCAGTAGCCTGGCTTCTCAGTTGCGTTAACTCCGAGCTATCTGACCTTGGGCAGCATAAACATTACTGGCTCTCAGTTTTCTTCATCTGTAATTTCGGGATCATAAAATTATACTAGTATAATAATATGTTGTACATATTATATAAGGGATGTGTGTTGAGGAAATCCATACAGATGGCTTATCATGGGCCATTTTTTAAAAGGGGGAAAACAGAACATAGAATGTGTTCATTAAAAACACTTGTTCTTGGGCTTCTCTGGTGGCTCAGTGGGGAGGAAAACCCCTGCCAACTCAGGAGACACGTGTTTGATCTCTGGTCCGAGAAGATCCCGCGTGCTTTAGAGCCGCTCAGCCACTGCAGCACAGCCACTGAGACTGTGCTCCAAGCCCGGGAGCTGCCGCTACGGAAGCCCGCTGCCTCGAGCCCACGCTCTGCAAGGAGGGAGGCCACACCGTGAGAAGCCCGAGCTCTGCAACTGGAGGGCAACTGGAGAAAACTGGAGAAAGACCCATACAACAGTGAAGACCTAGTACAGCCAACAACAAGAAAAAATATTAATAAAGAGAAAAACTTGTTCTTTTGCTTCTTCTTGTTATATTATCATCAGTTTTCAGGAAAAAAAAAAAAAAACACACACACACAACAAAACTGGAACCCAGAATTGCCCGGTGAGCTGGTTAGTGTAGGATTAGAAACTATAGGAGCAAAACAGTAGAAGAGGGGTGTTGTAGGTATTAAGCAAAGTCGCTTTATAATGTATATTGGAACCAAATATGGAGGGACGCCCAAAGCAGCTGCAGGTGACCACCTGTGCAACTAATGATACCATTGACTAACGCCCCGGGAAACGGAACATTCCATTCTCCAGGCGCAGATCACCGGGTGTGCCTCCTGGTATTAGTTAATCCTCTGACACCTTTCTGAATTCCACAGACCTATGTTTTTTATATGGAGTGAATTCCTTTGTAGTAGAACCTGTTTCCTAGAGATTTTCTCCTGTTGAAATGGTTTTAACCTAGAGTAGCCTTGCATCACCAGTGCTTTTATCCCCAGGCAAAAATGATATACTATTAATGCCTTGGATTTGCATAGCATTGTTTTTCTTCTAAATAGTTCAAGAGTACTAGATGATTCTCAAAGAAATGGTATTTGATACTAGCAGAGGTATTATGCCACAGGAAACAGCTATCTACCTTTTTGAAATTATTTTTCCATCGTTTAAAAACAGACCCCTCTGATACCACACGCTCAGGTATTTCCAAGGAGGTATTTGAGAAGCTCTGTGGTTTGGCAAAAATAATTTTTGATTCTGAATTGTTGGGACCTGAATTGCTGGGCGGGAGGAGAAGAGGATGAGGTGGTTGGATGGCATCACCGACTCCATGGACAGAAGTCTGAGCAAACTCCGGGAGTTGGTGAAGGACAGGGAAGCCTGGCATGCTGTAGTCCATGGGGTCACAAAGAGTCGGACACGACCGAGCGACTGAACAACAACAAAATTTGAATCTCTGGTCCTGAAACTGTCTCAGCCTGGCATCTATAATATGTATAAGTTTTAAGGGAGTTAATAAAGGGCTGTTGGAGAAGGAAATGGGAACCCACTCCAGTATTCCTGCCTGGAGAATCCCACAAACAGGCCAGGGGTTGCAAAGCAGTGGACACGACCGAGGGACTAACACTTTCACTTTCTGTTTCAAGTTTATTTAAGGGGGGATGTGTTTGATGTCTTATCGAGGACTTACAAAGTTCTTAGCTATTGTGTTTCAAATACTGGTTTTCCTGGAGAAGAAGATTATATTTTAAAAGATTTTCATTTATTGTCATTTCAAGGTTGTTGACAGAGGAGAACAATTAAATGTTAGAGCTAGAAGAGACCCTGGGGAACGTGTGGGCTAGGCAAGAAGTGGAAAAGCAAAACTGGTGGCCCATTGCTCAACTCAGCCCTGAGGCCTTTTCACGTGTGAGTTAAAATTTTCTAAAACAAAAATTACAAAGTATTTAAAAGACATAAACCTACTGTCCTTCACTAATTCTAGAAAGCACTTGAAAAAAAGATTGACTTCTGCGAAATTAAGATGCATCTAGAATGATGGTATCTTAAAGGTATGGTATGGTATCTTAAAGATGAATATAGGGGTGGCCAGTATTTAAACATCAGGAGTTTCACATAGAAATCACAATTTCCAACTAATTGTTGCTTGGGCACCCATTGGAAACCATGGTGGCATGGAGTTCTTGAAAGAGGAGGCTGTCAGGTTCTCCCTCTCCTTACTCATCCCTTCCTCATCCACTGGACTTTGACGACCTCTTCTAGGGCACCCGGCTTGGAGCCCCTGAGCCTGTAGAAGCCCTGATAGGAATGGAGGTTCATGGATTGATTGGACTGATTTGAATATTTAGAGCATTAATGGGCATCTAACTCAGAGAAGTTCAACAGATCAGATAATTGATTCACTTGGGTATAATAATAATAATAGTTATCTCCTAATCAAAAGTTCTGATTGGCAAGTGTTATTGCAAATAGCAATAACAATAAAATAAGGAGTGAGGGGTGCTAAGTCCAGGATGTAGTCAATGAACTGTGACAGATACGAGTAGATCTCCTGGGATGGGTGAGATGGGCGGGAAGAAAGGAGTCCTCGGCCGTAGAGACATAGAGGAAACGTCGCTCCAGAGACGTGTGGTGACGTGACTTGAAGATCACGTGCCTCACCAGGAAGAAGCAGTTCTCCCGACTCTTAGTCCCGTATCTTTACTCTTACACTGCATTCTGACTTTGCAGTCAAATGTATGGATGAAGCATATTCGAACTGCATAAGCTAATATTCTGACAAAATGACTTTTGGAAAATGATGTTCTCCCTTTTGTCCAGGTACATGCCAACAAAAGGTCTGAATAAAAAGGGGTATGTTGTTTTTTACTTTGAATATTTCTCATAGATGTTTGTGGACATAAAAGTTTTGTACTAAAATTAGTATTTCTCATAAAGGATCCTTCCTGTATTTCATTTTATGCATGCACTCTAAGTCACTTTAATCATGCCCGACTCTTTTGTGACCCCATAGACTGTAGCCCAGCAGGCTCCTCTGTCCATGGGTTTCTCCAGGCAAGAACACTGGAGTGGGTTGCCATGCCCTCCTCCAAGGGATCTTCCTGACCCGGGGATGAAACCCGCGTTTCTATGTCTCCTGCACTGGCAGGCAGGCTCTTATACCCCCAGTGCTGCCGGGAAGTCCATTTCATCTTATATATAATAATTTATCTCATATATTGGAGATAACAGTTCACTTTTAAGTTCTGCATCTGAGAATCTGAGACTACAACAGACCACTTTGTCACGATGGCCAGAGATACAGATATACTGTATGTGAAGATTCTTTAAGCTCCTTCAATGAAAGCCATATTTTAAAAGTGAGCAATTATTTCATATTACTTTTGAAAAAGAAAATATACCATCCAATTCTGCAAATAAAAGGTACCTCAGAGGTTATTCTCTCTGTTAGCTTACTAGTCTTCAGGATTTCAAGTGAGGAAGCTTCTGGGCCTCCACATGTGTGACAGTTCACCATCTAACTGATCTCACTCTCTGAATTGTCCTTTCTTAATTTCCCTGCATTACTCATTTACTGTGCTCACTGTTCAGTTATCTGCGAGAGGTAGCAGGCCTCCTCCCACTCTTAGTCAATTAGACAAGCTATTGTTTCTGATTAAGATATCACATCCCAGAGAATAATAGCAATTAGAGTTGGAACGGAGATCCTGTGGGTCACACAGCCCACTTCCCTGCCAGCTCAGAATGGTTTACGTTACACTGTAGTTGTGTGGTTCTCCTGAAGTCGGTTTTAAAAATCCAAGCACCCATCAGTGCTAATTATACCCCTGTCCTACATCCCCACCGTGACTTAATTTTCTACTTTGCATTGCTGATTCTCCTAAATTGGCATTGAATGATGGCATCTTGGTGATATCATCTTATCAGAAGACAGGGAGGTGGGGCATTCTTTTGGAGCAGAGAAAGCAATTGTCATTGTTTGGTTTGGTTTTGATTGGGAGCTGGAAATTCATTTTACACAAGAATATTCATTTGCCAGGGTTCCAGAGCTTCAGAATGCCTGGAAATATTTTTTATCGACTGTTCTTTTTCTTCCTCATCCGTCTTCTCCATTGCCCACTTCCAGAAAGGTTCATCTATAGATTTAGAGGATGGTGTCCAAAAGAAACAAGGTTGAATTTTCCTGAAGCTTTTCTTTGAATCAGTTCTTCCTTCACATGGGGTTGAGAAGAATGGTCTTACTAGGAGAAAAAAAACCTGGAGTGTGGTTAATATAAGATGATGATGATAAAATTGTTACTATTACAATGAATTTTACAGCCCTTGAGCTTCCTGGGTGGTTCAGTTGGTAAAGAATCCACCTGCAATGCAGGAGACTCACCCCAGTTCGATTCCTGGGTCGGGAAGTTCCCCTGGAGAAGGGACAGGCTCCCCACTCCAGTGTTCTTGGGCTTCCCTGGTGCCTCAGCTGGTAAAGAGTCCTCCTGCAATGCGGAGACCTGGGTTCAATCCCTGGGTTGGGATGATCCCCTGGAGAAGGGAAAGGCTGCCCACCCCAGTATTCTGGCCTGGAGAATTCCATATAGTCCATGGGGCTCCACGGGGTCACAAAGAGTCACACGACCGAGCGACTGTCACCTTCAGCTAGTCACTCAGCCACGTCTGACCCTTCCACCTCGTGGACGGCAGCGAGCGTGCCAGGCTTCCCTGTCCATTGCCAGCTTTCACTTTAGAGCCCTTGGAGATGCTGGGGCAGCGTGCTCAACATGCACGATCTCTATAATCCTCACTTCTATCCTGATGTAAGAACAATTATTACACTCAGATGAAGAAAAAGAGGCAGAAGAAGTTACAAAACCTGCCAAGGGCAGTATGGTAGTAAGTTATGGAGCCAAAATGATAAGAATAATATTCAGCGTTTATCATTAGCACTGTTTAATAACATTAGTGATGGTCCCATGTATAGTTCCAACAACATTAATGAAACCATTTTCACCTTAAGAGTGGCAGTCTAGGAAGCAGGACCATGGTCATTTTCTTTGAGTTTGAGAATTTCCGAGCCTGTCACAGCATCATGGCCTGCATCCTGCATTATTCACTGCAATCTCCCATTAAATAGTTTATTTGTTGAACTCATAGAGGTCAATCTCAAAGGGATATAGTCAATAAATCTTTCAAACTTTGTTATTGATTTTATTGTTGGCTTTTAGGGGGTCATTTTACAAATAATGTAAGCACTTTGTTTTAAATTAAAAACAGTACAGATGGGAATGAAATGATAAAATGGCCCCTTTCCCTGCATTTGTCACTTAAGTTTCATGTAAGATTGTTTGTGTAGATGGAATGACATGATACGTATCGTCCTATGTCCTATTTCTGTCTTACCGCATAAATAACAATCGCGCATAAATACTGTGTTTAATGTGCATTAGAGATTGCTGTAAGCCCTTTACACATACTACTCGTTTCATCCTCATGAGAGGTGCGTGCTACTGTCTGGGTTTTACAGAAGAAGAAACAGAGGCAAAGAGGATGTAAGTCATTAAAGGGATGAAGCTGGAATTTAATTACCCCCTGGAGAGCTTTCAGTTTCAGGGAATAGTAATGAATATCATTCCTTTTAACACCCATATAATATTTCACCCTTTCCTACATCAGTCCCCTAAAACTAACATCAGCCCCCTAAAACTAGCATTTAAACTATTTACTTTTTTCCCTACTGAAAACCTGCATAGTTTAATATCAACATTTTACCCACTGCCAGACCGGCCCTGTTCTATAACAGGTATCACTGTATTGCCATCCTCTGCTTACCTTCACACCTTACCTGTGAGCCCCTCTGAGACCATTTCTTTCATCACCTCAAGAGCAAACCCTCCGGGCAACACAAGTAAGTGCTTGAGTCATCGATAAACAAACATGGATTGGGCACCCCTTCACGTTAGACGCGGGGCCAGGCACCGAGGGTCAGCAGCGATTGAAACAGACTCACAGCTTCATGGAGCACACCTGCCTGTAAGGAAGGTGGGTATTCAGAACTCCATCGCACAGTTTATTAATTGTGACTGCGATCACTGTTCTTTGTTACTTGCCTCTTCTTCTCGTTGTTAAGGGGTGCCACGGCGTTTCCCAGTTTCTTTTCTGACAAAAGGACACTTGAGTAGAGATGTGGAAACTAGTAAAAGTGAAGCACGCAAGTGATGGTCAGATAAGATGCAGGGCGGTGAGTTAGGACACGTGGCAGAGTCTGAGGCGGGACCTTGGCTCTTCTGAGACATGCAGACAAGGCCCATCTGCTGTAGGCAGAGTGGGGGTCATCTCCACGATCATCTGATGAGGGGGTGACGGCCAGAGCGGCATTTAACATTTACTGAGGAAGTAAACGAGTGACCTCAGAGCAGTCCGGAACTCTAACTGCTACTCCAGGTTAAAGGAAAAAAAGGTTGCTTGGATTCTGTAGTTATTGTGACACTGACTGTTTTGATTAGAGAGTGGACGGTGAGGAAGGCTGAGCGCCGAAGAATTGATGCGTTTGAACTGTGGTGTTGGAGAAGACTCTTGAGGGTCCCTTGGACTGCAAGGAGATCCAACCAGTCCATTCTGAAGGAGGTCAGCCCTGGGATTTCTTTGGAAGGAATGATGCTGAAGCTGAAACTCCAGTACTTTGGACACCTCATGCGAAGAGTTGACTCACTGGAAAAGACTCTGATGCTGGGAGGGACTGGGGGCAGGAGGAGAAGGGGACGACAGAGGATGAGATGGCTGGATGGCATCACGGACTCGATGGACGTGAGTCTGAGTGAACTCCAGGAGATGGTGATGGACAGGGAGGCCTGGCGTGCTGCGATTCATGGGGTCGCAAAGAGTCGGACACGACTGTGCGACTGAACTGAACTGAATCATAAAACATCAGCTGAATGGACTTCCCTGTTGGCTCAGATGGTAAAGCGTCTGTCTACAATGCGGGAGACCTGGGTTCGATCCCTGGGTCTGGAAGAGTCCCTGGAGAAGGAAATGGCAACCTACTCCAGTATTGTTGCCTAGAAAATCCCATGGATGGGGGAGCCTGGTGTCCATGGGGTCACAAAGAGTCAGACACGACTGAGCGACTTCATTTCACTTCACGTCAATCGTAAAACAAATCAGAGGTCAGGACAAAACCGGAGCCGATGGAAATGTCCAGCTCCTTGACTACAAATTCCTGCCAGTTTCATCTCTGCAATGGTCTCTTTAGAGCCAAGCTGACCCGGAAACTCTCAGCCTTTCCACCTGGTGGTGTCAAGCCGCGTGAAGAAGCGCTTGAGCACCAAAACATTGAACACTGCATCCCCTGTCAAAGGGCAGCAAGGCCTCCGTTGAGAGGAGGGGATAGTGGCTGATGCCCTGGATGGGCAGAAGCTGATAGCCCTCGGACCCGCCCTCATCTGTGAGAGCTGGAACAGAAGGGAGATCCAGGAGGTTCAGGCGTCCTCAGCTGATGGAGGACCAGAGTAAACACGAGCAGGACTGACTCAGGTCCTGTTGTCGGTGCCGGGCTGAGAGGTGGGGTTTCAAGAGGATCAACTCAGTGACCACTGCTTTGAGTTAGCAACCCGGAGATGTCAAGGGAAGCTCGGAGGATACCCTGTGGGTCTGGTTTGTGGCAATCAGCCAGTTGGAACAGTGATTTTGCCCTCACTCTATTATCTGATGGCTCTAATAAAAGTCAGATGGGAGAGCTAATCAGACCGTTCCCTTGGCCTGGACCCCTTTAAATCAGAGAGGTCTATTTTGGCTCTCCATGTTAAGTAGACCCAGAGACCTGACATTTCGTGTTTATTTGAAATGATAAACTTAATCATGAGCGAAATGTTAAGAGATGACAGAACTGGCCACAGTAAGGTCACACCGCGTCCCTGCCAAACATAATACAAACTCTCGCCTTCACCGGGTGCCAATCCCTGCCACAGGGGGCCTGAGGCACTTGCACACGGGGACCGGAGTCTGTCTATGTGATAATTAATCCACGGCGCTCGGAAAAGACTCTGCCAAGTCTGCCATATGGTGGTTTTATGGCCTGGGCTGCTGCTATCTCTGGAGAAAGCTAACGTCACACTCTCATCTGCTTGTTATCTGTGACTCAAACTTGCACTTTTACGGGTAAAATGTAAGCGTGGCGAGGAGACCTGGGATTCCAGAACCCTGAGATGCGCTTAGTGAACTTCTAGAGCAAAGGGTGAAGGGAGAGGCACAGGGCTCTCGCCCGAGCACCTGCCTGTCTCCCGAGCTCACAAGGCTTGAGCCTCAGGAAGACTTCTGACATGTTTTTTTAAAATTTTGTGTTAATTTTTATTGATTTATTTTGGCCGTACGGGATCTTTGTTGCTGCCTGTGCTTCTCTAGTTGTGGAGGGTGGAGGGTGGGGTAGAGACGGTGCTCGGACTTCTCACTGCGGGGGCTTCTCCTGTTGCAGAGCGCGGGCTCTGGGCGCCCGGGTTTTGGGAGCTGGGGTTCCTCGGCTCTAGAGCACAGACTCAACACTGTGGCACATGGACTTGGTTGCTCCGCAGCATGAGGGATCTTCCTGGACCAGGAACTGAACCCGTGTCTCCTGCATCGGCAGGCGAATTCTTTACCCCCAAGCTACCAGAGAAACCCTGACATATGTTTTATAAGGACTCTGCCGTAGAGGTATTAATGATAGAAAGCCCTGCCCTAAGAAGGCAAGAGAGACTGCCCCCCGGAAGCTCTATGGGATCACATTGCCCCCTCTTCAGTATTTCTATGGGACAAACAGGCCAGGTTTCTTGACCCTGTTTTTCCATGGTGACATCTCGTTTGGGTGGTGAAGTCACTTATAGGACTTCCAGTGGTTCATTTAGACTTTGATGAAATCTCAAAAGAAGTTTATTAAGAAATAAACCTTGAAAGTAATCCATAACTGCCAAATGACACGTTGCGAAACTGGAGGCTCCTGGAAAGGAGGGACTGTGGTCAGTTCCCAAATCCATGTGCTCTCTGACTGCCTCCTCTCCTCTCCTGCTCATGGGAGACGGTCCATGATGAGGCTAGGACAGATGTCAGGCCCCCAGCTCAGATCTGTAAGAAGCATAGCATCTCCTGTGTTCTCCAAGTCAGCTTAACTTCTACTGCGAGCCTTGTGGTAGAACTGCTGTTTGGAGATTTCCAACTGCTCCCTACTATCTATTACTCCCTTTCTTCCTTTGTGCCAAATATCCAGTTTTGTTCAGGGTGATAGTGAACCCAGCTAAAAAGCAACATTCCACAGTCACACGTGAAGGCAACGGCAGTCATGTAATACGTTGTGGTCGATGAGATGAAGGTGAAAGTTGCTATGTGGAAGCTAAAAATGGGATATCTAACTGTTCTTTGCCTTTCTCCTCTTCCTTTTCTTTTTCTCTCTCTGGAATGCTGATGCAATGGCTGGACCTCTAGCAGTTATATTGGATTCCCAAGGAGCGTGAAGTTGGAAACCTCGTCTAAGAATGGAAAAACAGAGAAAAGGAGTCTGAGCTCCTGGGGATATATTGAATCCACCATACTAGTCCCAGAATGCCTACCAACAGACATTGCTTGCATGAGGGATAAATACTTCTTTATCTCATTAGGTCACTGTTGTTGTGACTTTCTATTTTATACTTTGGGACCTAATTCATAAGTGATTCAAGTCGCTATCAGGTAAAATGATGAAAATAACCGTTTCAATTCAGGGTTCTCCTTTCTTTTTCAGGATTTTTTCCAAGTTTCAGAAAATTGCATGGGAATTAGAGGTATGATAGGTGTCTGATGGGGTGTGTGATAGGGTGTTGGATCTGGTCTTCATTCTCATTCTCTATTCACATGTTCTCATCTCTCTCTGCTATCATCTGGCCCTTGGTTGCTAGCCTTGCAGATTATACCTTCTTCTGACTGCAGTATGGCTTTTATTTATTTACTTTTGTCTCTTGGTACCACATCTACCCTGGGTTGTACAAGAACACCCCACTACTCCCAAACCTTTCTTTTTAAATGATCTTATTCATTTACTTTTGGCTGTTCCGGCTCTTTGTCGCTGTGTGCGGGCCCTCTCTAGGTGCCGTGACCTGGGGCTGCTCTTTGTGGCTGTGCGTGGCCTTCTCGGTGTGGAGGCTCCTCTGGTTGCAGAGCACAAGCTCTAACTCGTGGGCTCAGTAGTCGTGGCACTTGGGCTTAGTTGCTCCATGGCGTGTAGGATCTTCCCAGACCAGAGATCGAGCCCGCGTCCCCTGCGTTGGCAGGCAGACTCCTATCCACTGCACCACCCGAGAAGTCCCCAAACCTTTCCTGTTTGAACGAAAATTTCATCAGTTGCCTCAGATCCAAATCAAAGATAAAATTTTCCTCTGCATGAAGTGAAGCATCAGAAGTAGAGAATTCCATAATCCCACCATGTTGATGTGGGCTTGTGCCTGCCACCATTGCGGTGGCCCAGGTCCTGTGTAGGCAGCTGTAAGCTTGCATCTAGCCTAATTCATTAGTATATTTTAGATCATTACAGATTTTAGTACCTTATGACTGGCAATGATTAGCTTGCAACCCACTTCACAACAGACTAGTACGCCCACGTGTAGAAGCGCCATGACTGATCATGGCTGCAAAGATGTTCTTGCGGTGGCCTAGTGATCAGCCCCTTGGGGCTGCCTCATCTTCTAACAGGAGAGGCTAGAGAACCCCTCTTCCAATGCATCAAGAAATCAGAGGCTGGGAGGGTCTGCCAGCCCCATAGTCACCTTGTAAAGTGTTCGGGAGAGAAGCGTTTACGCCCCAAGAGATTTTCAGGCCTGGAAGTTGCTGTTTCTTATCTTGTAAATTTACATGCGTGTGCACTTCAGATCTATTTTTGAGAACAAAGAACAAGAAATAGGAGAATGTAGCTGGTTATAGGCACTATACACACACACACACACACATATCTATACATGTAGCTTTATAAATGTACACAGACATATAAATATACAGACATATATTTAAGTTTATATCTTGGTATGATTACATTATAGACATATATACATTGCCATTTACATTCCCTTCTTATGTCCAGAAGCTCCTTTTCCAAAATATAAGTCGAGATCAAACTGATATACAGTGGAATGCAAAGATCTTAAGTGTATAATCCCATGAGCGTTGTTCAGTGTATACCCTCATGTGACCTCATTCAAGACAGAGAATATCTCCACATCTCTAGAAAATTATCTGGTGATGTATTCAATGGACGGTTCAGAAGCCTTAAAAAATGTGTGTGCGCCTATAGCCCTTAGGATGGACAATGTCCCGTTGTTGACAAGGACTTGTGTCAGGGAGGTCTGGGCAGGCGGTCAGGGAGTGTGACTCACGGGGAGCTCCCAAACGCTGACCCTTGTCCCACTGACCTTTTGTGTGGTCACTCTTATCACAAAATCACATCAGGCTGTTTTCCATAGAGATATTCTGATCGTGTGGACTAGATCAGGAGACCTACAATAAATCACCCTCACTGTCCCTTGGCATTTTGAAAACTGATGAAACTGCAGGTTCGTGGTCCTTACTTTGTATGCAAATGATGAATTATAGATGGGAAATAGGAAAAAGAAGGTTTTCCCTGGTTTGCCAGTTTGAAGCAAAGTGGATTAGAGAAAGAACTCTGCTACTCTTGACTATTTATTGTGACATTGCTTAGAAAAATTCAAACCCCAAAGACTCCAGATCTCCAGGGACGTTGTTAGCCTTCTGCAGGAATTATTAAAATGTACAGAAATGTAGGCTCCTCACTTTATAATAATTAATCAGAGTCTGTTGATTAATAAAGCTCATTTTTTAGTCTCAATGATTCCAAGTATCATACAAGGACAGTGTCCTTGTCATTTTGATTAAGAAACCAGACTTTGCAGTGGAAAGAAGTACAGGAACCGTCCGCTTCCCTCCGTCTCCCCATAAAATAAATATTGAATGAGAATATTAACTCGTTAACCTTGACAACAATTTGTAATTTTCATAAGGGGGGGAAAACTCGCATATTCAGCAAATAAATCGCTGCGGGGATTTCAGGAAAACAAATTGGAGAGAATGAAGAATGCTACCATATGAATTCTGTCATTTTTATGGGCCAGGGTGATTAATTTGTTTGTTTAGGTCCCTCAATTAAGGCCACAAATAGTGGAAGGTGTCGGGAGCAAGTTAGCTGTTACATCTGGTATGGAACAGTCAACTGCAAGTGAGGAAGAAAGGTCATATGGGGAAGTGAACAACTTGGCCCCCAATCCTGAGTCTTAATACCCTACCAGAGCCACGTTACCTGGGGTTAGCTGCTGAAGCTGTAATTTCACTCTATTAATAGTTTGAAGCTTGTTTTAACAGATAAGCCCTTTCACTGGGCAACAACGCGGGAAAATCATTAGGTGGAATTAGCAATACCATCCACAGCTTTTCCAGGGTTATCTAATTATGTTGAACTCAATTTAACCAGGAATAGAGATAAAATAAATAACCCATGAACTATTTACCTTGCCGGTTAGAAGGCTTCTTTTGTCCATTAAAAGAAAGAAAGAAAAGAGAAATCAAAAGAACTGGAGGACAAGCAAAGCCCTGTTTTCTTAATTTTCATCCTGGAGACTCAGGATCTATTTCTTCCCCCTGGTGGCGGGTCACACTCGTGCCCCCAGGATGTCTCTTGCTGGTGGTGAGTGGTCACACTCCCTGCCCCCGGGATATCTCTTCTTGGGTGTGAGTCTTCTGTGTGTGTTTAGCATACTGTTTTCTCCCAGCTCACTTGGCTTAAAACTTACTGCCTAGAGACTTTGGATAATCCACATTTTTGTTGGTAAGGTTTGTTTGTCCTCATTCCCTCTGGAGGGTATTGAGGATTCAATATGGTTATTTTTAATTTTACTTTACCATTGAGTTTTTGAAGGAGAGGCAGGAATCAGTATGTTTGCAGCATGGTTGGAGATTTTCTGCAGCACCTTGCTATAATGCCCATCCTGGCTTTGCTATTTTCTAGCAACAAGATCTGGGTCAAGTTTTTTTTTTTTTTAATCTTGAAGAGCCTATTTCCTGTTTTGTAAAAATGGGATTAGAGATAATATTTACATTAGGTGGTTGATGTTAGGATGAAATGAAACACATCACACTATCTGGCACACAGTTAAGTATTCAAAAAATGTTAGCAGTGATAACAATGATGAAGATGGATGTGTTTGCAAACAGAGACTAAAAAGAAATGAAGAAACATCGGGCAATTAATGGACTTAGTCTGTCGGACACTTGGAAGAATATCAAGAATGGAGATAAGCAAACTGGCTGTGCATTATAGGAGGCAGAATAAAACAGAGTAGTGGTGGAAACTGGTGTGTAAGTGTGGAAATGAAGAAGAAAGATGAAAGAGTTCATGCATTAAAATCTTCTTTCCAATTAATTGGAGGAAAAGGCAAAAGGGTATACATGAAATATGAACTCCCCAGGTTGGTTGGTGCCCAAAACGCTGCTGGAGAAGACTGGAGAAATAGCTCCAGAAAGAATGACGAGGCTGAGCCAAAGCAAAAACAATGCCCAGCTGTGGATGTGACTGGTGATGGAAGCAAAGTCCGCTCCTGTAAAGAACAATACTACATAGGAACCTGAAATGTTAGGTCTGTGAGTCAAGGTAAATGGGAAGTGGTCAAGCAGGAGACAGCAAGGGTGAACATCGGCATTCTAGGAATCAGTGAATTAAAATGGTCCAGAGCGGGTGAATTTAACTCAGAGGACCATTATATCTGTGACTGTGGGCAAGAATCCCTTAGAAGAAATGGAGTAGCCCTCGTAGTCGACAAAGGAGTCTGGAATGCAGTACTTGGGTTCAGTCTCAAAGATGCCAGGATGATCTCTGTTCGTTTCCAAGGCAAACCATTCAATATCACAGTAATCCAAGTCTATGCCCCAACCACTAATGCTGCAGAAGCTGAAACTGAATGGTTCTGTGGGTATATACAAGACCTTCTAGAACTGACAACAGAAACAAAATGTCCTTTTCATCATAGGGGACTGGAATGAGAAGTAGGAAGTCAAGAGATACCTGGAGTAGCAGGCAAGTGTGGCTTGGGAGTACAAAATGAAGCAGGAAAAGGCTAGCAGAGTCTTGCCGAGAGAACGCGCTGGTCACAGCAGACACCTCTGCCGACAACACGAGAGATGACTCATGCATGGACATCACCAGATGGTCAGCACTGAAATCAGATTGATTATATTCTTTGCAGTTGAAGATGGAGAACCTCTACCCAGTTAGCAAAAACAAGACCAGAAACTGACTGTGGCTCAGATCATGAACTCCTTATTGCCAAATTCAGACGTAAATTGAAAAAAGTAGGGAAAACCACTAGACCATTCAAGTATGACCCAAATCAAATCCATTACGATTATACAGTGGAAGTGACGAATAGATTCAGGGATTAGATCTGATAGACAGAGTGCCTGAAGTACTATGGACAGAGGATCATAACATTGTATAAGAGGTGGCGATCAAAGCCATCCAGAGGGGGAAGAATGCAAAAAGACAGAGGAGGCTGTCAGAGGAGGCCTTACAAATAGCTGAGAAAAGACGAGAAGTGAAAGGCATAGGAGAAAAAAAGACATTCCATCTGACCACAGGGTTCTGGAGAATAGCAAGGAGAGATAAGAAAGCCTTCCTAAGTATGCAGAGAAATAGAGGAAAACTATAGAATGGGAAAGACTAGAGATGTCTTCAAGAAAATTTGAGATACTAAGGGAACATTTCATGCACGATGGGCACAATAAAGGACAGAAATGGTATGGACCTAACAGGAGCCGAAGATATTAAGAAGAGGTGGCAAGAATACACAGAACGAGTATACAAAAAAGATCTTCACGACCCAGATAACACAGTGGTGGGATCACTAATCTAGAGCCAGGCATCCTGGAATGTGATGTCAAGTGGACCTTACGAAGCATCACTATGAACAAAGCTAGTGGAGGTGATGGAATTCCAGCTCAGCTATTTCAAATCCTGAAAGATGATGCTGTCAAAGTGCTGCACTCAATATGCCAGCAAATCTGGAAAACTCAGCAGTGGCCACAGGACTGGAAAAGGTCGGTTTTCATTCCAATTCCAAAGAAAGGCAGTGCCAAAAANGAAAGACTAGAGATGTCTTCAAGAAAATTTGAGATACTAAGGGAACATGCACGATGGGCACAATAAAGGACAGAAATGGTATGGACCTAACAGGAGCCGAAGACATTAAGAAGAGGTGGCAAGAATACACAGAACGAGTATACAAAAAAGATCTTCACGACCCAGATAACACAGTGGTGGGATCACTAATCTAGAGCCAGGCATCCTGGAATGTGATGTCAAGTGGACCTTACGAAGCATCACTATGAACAAAGCTAGTGGAGGTGATGGAATTCCAGCTCAGCTATTTCAAATCCTGAAAGATGATGCTGTCAAAGTGCTGCACTCAATATGCCAGCAAATCTGGAAAACTCAGCAGTGGCCACAGGACTGGAAAAGGTCGGTTTTCATTCCAATTCCAAAGAAAGGCAGTGCCAAAAAGTGCTCAAACTACCGCACAATTGCACTCATCTCACACGCTAGTAAAGTAATGCTCAAAATTCTCCAAGGGAGGCTTCAACAGTACATGAACCATGAACTTCCTGATGTTCAAGCTGGTTTTAGAAAAGACAGAGGAACCAGAGATCAAATTGCAAACATATACTGTATCATCAAAAAAGCAAGAGAGTTCCAGAAAAACATCTACTTCTTCTTTATTGACTACGCTAAAGCTTTTGACTGTGTGGATCACAAAAAACTGTGGAAAACTCTTAAAGTGATGGGAATACCAGACAACCTTACTTACCTCTTGAGACCTGTATGCAGGTCAGGAAGCAACAGTTAGAACTGGACATGGAACAACAGACTGGTTCCAAATAGGAAAAGGAGTACGTCAAGGCTGTATATTGTCACCCTGCTTATTTAACTTCTATGCAGAGTCCATCATGAGAAACGCTGGGCTGGAAGAAACACAAGCTGGAATCAGGATTGCCGGGAGAAATAACAATAACCTCAGATACGCAGATGACAGCACCCTTATGGCAGAAAGTGAAGAGGAACCTCTGGATGACAGTGAATGAGGAAAGTGAAAAAGCTGGTTCAAAATTCAACATTCAAAAAACTAAGATCATGGCATCCGGTCCCATCACTTCATGCCAAATAGATGGGGAATCAGTAGGAACAGTGAGAGACTTTATTTCCTTGGGCTCCAAAATCACTGCAGATGGCAACTGCAGCCATGAAATTAAAAGACTTGCCTCTTGGAAGAAAAGCTATGACAAACCTAGAGAGCATATTCAAAAGCAGAGACATCACTTTGCCGACAAAGGTCTGTCTAGTCATAGCTATGGTTTTCTAGTAGTCATGCATGGATGTGAGAGTTGGACCATAAAGAAAGCTGATTGCCAAAGAATTGATCCTTTTAAACTGTGGTGTTGGAGAAGACTCTTGGACAGCAAGGAGATCAAACCAGTCAATCCTAAAGGAAATCAGTCCTGACTCTTCATTGGAAGGACTGATGCTGAAGCTCCAATACTTTTGCCACTTGATGTGAAGGACTGACTCATTAGAAAAGAACCTGATGCTGGGAAAGATTGAAGGCTGGAGGAGAAGGGGACGACAGAGGATGAGGTGGTTGGATGGCATCACTGACTCAATGGACGTGAGTTTGAGTAAACTCCAGAAGTTGGTGATGGATAGGGAGGCCTGGCGTGCTGCAGTCCATGGGGTCACAAAGCGTTGGACACGACTGAGCGACTGAACTGAACTGAACTGACTCTTAAAGGTCTTTAGGTGTCTTCGGTTGGAGTTGGAGAATGGGTTTATTCATTGTCATAATTGTTATTTAAGATCAAACCATCTGAAGATTAAAATACACAATTAGCCCAAATTATAAAATAACCATCCTGAGTCCCCATTGATATAAAGGAATAAACAAATATATAGGGAGAATAGACAAATACTCCATGTGAAAGAATCATAAATGCTTCATATAGATACTCTGCTCTTGTGGGAATTTAACTCCTTTGAGTGTAGAGTGTGTGTAGTGACATCCTTCCAAAGATTATCGTGTGGAAAAGGGGAGGAAAGAAAAGCTTTATAGTGGAAACATCTCAGCCAGGTGCCCCAGGGTGATTCTACCAGTGATGAGCCGTGTGGATGGTGTGTGCCCTTGATGCGATGTGATGAAAATGGCAGTTTACTTCTCTGAGGTCCCTTCCCGAATTTCATCACCCCGGTCTATTCATGAGAAAAACATCAGGCGAAGCTCAGTTGGGGAACATTCTACAAAATATCTGACCAGTCCTCCTTAAAACTGCCAAGGTCATTAAAAAATCAGGACGTCTGAGTAATTATCACAGTCAAGAGGAGCTCAAGGGGACGTGAGGACTGAGTGTGGCGTGGTATTTTGGATGGAGTCCTGGGACAGAAAATGGACAACAGGGAAAAATTAGGGAAAACTGAGAACAAGTATGAACTTTACTTAACAGTAGTGGTTTAAGTTGGTTCGTCAATTATAACAAACACACGCCACACCAAGGGAAGATGTGAGACTGACTTTGGGCTAAATGAGAACTCTCTGTACTGTCTCTGCCGTCTTTCTGTAAGTGGAAGTGAAGTGAAGTGAAGTCTCTTAGTCGTGTCTGACTCTTTGCGACCCCACGGACTGTAGCCTACCATGCTCCTCTGTCCATGGGATTCTGTAAGCTGAAAACTGTTCTAAAATAAAAACGTGCTTTTCAAAAAAGAGCAGACAATAGTAACTCTTTGTAGGGGGTGAGGAGTGGGATTCAGGATTGAAAGGAGCATTGTGTGCTTAGCATTTAGGAAGGAAGAGTCCTGTTTCTAAAAGGAGGTCAGAAATGCCAGCGTTTCAGATAGCAGTTCTGCTTTCCGCTGCTGAAACGGGTGAGCTTGTGGAATATTCTCCAACGCCGTAAGGGAGACCTTCCTACCGTGTTGAGAAATTCTAGGCTTCCAACCGGAGCCTCTCTTCCTTCTCCCCTTCCTCTTTGAAAACAGCACTTTGCTTAAAATTCCCTTTGAAAACAGCACTTTTCTTCTGTGGCTCATGGAACTGTTGTGACGTTTTGGTGAGACAGTTCATGTGAAGCTCTTAGGACAGCGTCTGGCTCCCAACTACATGATAAATGTAAGCTTTTGTTGGTTCCACTTCTTCCCTTAACAACATAATTCAGATAATATTTAAAATACTATGCCTTTGTTAAATCATCTTTTAATTGTTAAAAAGTTAAGAGTATTTTCACCTTTTTTTTTTGGATCAATATGTGTCTTTAGTTCATGAGTATTAAGGAAGCTTCTCTGATAACTTCCTTTGGATAAACTACCAGAAATGGGATTATTATAAAGTCAAAGGATATTAATGACTTTAAGCCTATTGTGAAATCGCTTTCCGATGAAGAATAAGCTACTTCATACTCTCACAGGTAATACAAGATGCTGTCCTTTGGTGGTGTCTACATGCTTTGTTCTTTTCCCCCCTGTATGCCAAAAATCCTTTTCTATATTTAAGAAAGCCCCTAAGTTTTAAAGTAGAGGTTGTCCGCCGCCCACCCCCCCACACCCCGCAATAGCTGCTGAAAAGTCATATGCTAGTTCTCCATGCTGTCCTGAAGTGGAGATGCCTTCTAGGTTCTTCCAATGAGATGCCCAGGCTTGCCCAGAATTTAGAAGGGAGCTGGTGGTGCAAAGAAGCAGGGGTCTGCAGGGACATCCCCCTGGCAGCTGTGGGTTCTGAGCTCCAGATCAGGTTCCTAGGGGAGCAAGTGGCAGGGGCCGAGGCAGCAGTCGAGTTCATGTGACGCTGGCTGGCCGCGGGCAGCACCTGCTGCGGCACAAATTCTCTTTGTTATCCGAGGCCTTGCAAATGGCTTCTAACCTGGGATTTAATTTTCCAGCTTTCCCAGAAATGTTGTGTGCCTCAATAACATTGTAACAAATTACCTTCTTGCTAAAATCAGCCTAAATAGGTCACTGCTTGCAAGGAAGGCCCCTCATGTTTACATACATCATTTTACCATCTTCAGCAGCACTGAGTAGTAAAATAGTTTTCATCTCTGTTCATATTCTAGGTGCAAATTTGGTATTCCTTTGTTTTCATGATCACTATTAAGTCTGAGAATCTTTTTATATGTTTACTTGTCAACTGGATTTTACTCTCTACCCTTCTCCCCATAGAATATGCTCCACTTTCCTCCTTGTCTGCAAAGCTAGAGAATCTCAGAAAAAGGACAAGCACGGATGACAGATTGTGGCTCTTGGACAGGGAGTGTTATTTTTTCCTACCCCTTTCCTGTGTTTTCTTTTTTTCTTAATAGAAAGAGTAGACAGCATTTCTTATATAATTGGTATCTAATAACAAATGTTCTAAGGGCTTTCTATGTGATATTTCAAATAATGCTGCAAAAATAGGTACTGTCACTGTTCCCATTTCCTGGATGGGAAAACTGAGCCAGAGAGAGGTTATGAACTCCTGTCAGGTTGCCCACCCAGTAAGAAGATTGTAACCCACGCAGCCTGATTACAGAGGTGGGCATCCTTCCCATTTCACTAGGCTATATATTATTTCTATGCTGATTAAAAATTATCAGCTACCATAAAACCCTAAGAAGAATGACCGTATGAGCAGATCATGGGAATCACTAATGAATCATTGCCCGAACCTGTCTGCTACTGGAGGTTGTTTTAACATATCTATTGCCAAAGGGCTTCAGGTTCTGCATTTTAGTTGAAATTGGAGGTTTTCTGGAGATCAATGGAATCTGCAGCTTTTCCTGTGTATCCCTGTGCTAGCTTATTAAAACGAGGCAGTGGGGAAAATGCTGGCGGAGGCAGTCATTCATTTAGGGCAGGTTTCATTGACTAATACCAGTGACAGTTTTTGTTCTGCTTTTGTTTCTCAAAGTGCTAATAGCAAGATGCTGTCCCTGCAATCCTATTACTGGTGGCAAAGGAATGTAATCAGGCAATACCTGCAGGATAAGTCAAAAGATTAAATTAAGTTGGGATTTGAATCCCCACTAAACACAGAATCAAGCAAAGATTAGATTTCTGGACCCCAGTCTCAGAATGGCTTTCAAGGGCTTCTCTTAAAGAACAACAAAAATATATCGTTATGCACTTTGACCACTGGCATGTAAAAAGGAAATGCAGACAAACAGAGATGAAGGAGAGAAGGAACTCCAGCAACACCGAGCCCCGTTCTTCCTGTATTCCCGCAGTAAAGACACTGTGACTTCTGGCAGACTCTCTTCACTTCCTGACTGGCCCTGGAAGAGCCCTGAGTTGAACTCACATTTGGCCCCATGAAGGATTCCAAATGGAAGGATGCGTATTTCCGCTCCTAGAATCCTGGCGGTCTCATCTCCATCCACTGCTCTGCTTCTGAATAGGAGGTCAAATGAGCACAAGGCTCCATTTGGTTTGGAAGAGCTACTGAGAGGACATTTTTTTAAAGCTGCAATTTAAGTTAATTATTGGCATGAAAGATGTGAAAACTCAAAATATTGGAAGGGAGGAGAGGGTTTTTCCTTCCTTACCTTTTCCTTTCTTCACGTTCTGTGTTTGTTGGTAGTCTTGCTCTTCCTAAATGTACTGCATGATTACCTTATTAAGCAGACCAGATCATATGCAACTGAGTATTGACAGTGATTCTTAAATTGCAGAAGGGTGTGCATGCTCCTGACTTTCTCCTGGATATCACTTTCATCAAGAGCTCTGTGCTTCCTGAAGACATCCTGATTTCAAGCCACCGTATACGGTTCTTCTAGAGATTTCACTTTTCTTATAGTCCTTTTCGGGCTTCCCTGGTGGCGCTAGTGATAAAGAACCTGGCTGCCAGTGCAGGAAATGTAAGAGACCCAGATTTGATCCCTGGGTAGGGAAGATCCCCTGGAGGAGGGCATGGCAACCCACTCCAGCATTCTTTCCTGGAGAATCCTATGGACAGAGAAGACTGTATGGCTACAGTCCATAGGGTCACACAGAGTCAGACACAACTGAGGTGACTTAGCAGCACACACGCATGGTCATTTTTATAAAGAAGCAGAAGTTTAAGCTCGGAAAATATTAGAGAACAAGAAAACCGCACTGAAGAGAAGGTACCAATTGGTGGCTCAGAAAATTCACAGATTTCTGCACATCAGTAATCTTCAAAACCACTTTTGAATCTGAAAAGCACAAGAGCCTTTCTACTGTATAATATGTAGAATTGAATAATACCAACCATTGTGAGAATAACGAATTTTATTAATCATTGACTGCGTGTTGGATACTCTCCTCAAATGCCTGCATGTATTAGCTCATTTAATTCTAATAACCGCTCTATGAGGTTCAATTATTAGATGAGGCCCTGGGAATAGATATGGAGAGATCACTTGTCCAGACTCATCCCACTGGCAAGCAGTAGAGCGGGGGTGCCCACCCCAGAGCTTGTGCTTCCATTGGTTACACGAGCTACTTCCGCAAAGCTGCTAAAACCCAGGTTACCCTATATTTTCTCATTGTCTACCCTTGTATCATATTTACAACTTCAGACAGACAGACAGACAGACAATTTCCTCCTCAGCAGTAGCAGTTCACATCCCTTTATGAGAGTCAAATCTGCCAGTGCTGGTGGCCATCATGCCTTTTTGTCTGCTCAGATTCTTCACTAAGGCTCCACGTTTGGAGCACTGTTCCCCTGCCTTTGATTACAGGGTTAGAGGGACAGTCAACCAAACTTCCCATCACCTCTTGACCAACCGACGGGCAGGTGACCCAAGTTAAACTGAATGGTTGAAATATCCTTGCAATTTACATCTCGAAATAGTTTGCTGCTGCTGCTGCTGCCGAGTTGCTTCAGTCGTGTCCGACTCTGTACGACCCCAGAGACGGCAGCCCACCAGGCTCCCCCGTCCCTGGGATTCTCCAGGCAAGAACACTGGAGTGGGGTGCCATTGCCTTCTCCAATGCATGAAAGTGAAAAGTGAAAGTGAAGTCGCTCACTCGTGTCTGACTCTTAGCGACCCCATGGACTGCAGCCCACCAGGCTCCTCCATCCATGGGATTTTCCAGGCAAGAGCACTGGAGTGGGCTGCCATTGCCTTCTCAGCAAAATAGTTTATCTTGCCTATCTTGCCCTATTCATCAGTTTTGTCTCTGCAGGTTCGTGGAGCAGTCCTGGTTCCTATACTTTCTGAGACCTAATTTTAAGCTTTCCTTCTGATTTTGTGGCCTAGTGTATACTCTTGCAATAAGTTCTCTCTCTCTCTCTTTTGGGGGATAAATGTAGCCAAAATAGACTTTTGTTAGCAGCCAAAGAATCTTAACAGATATACCTATCAAGATAGACAAGTATTAAAGAAAAAAAGGACATTTCCCCACAGGAGTCCTTCTCATATAGTCTTGAAATTAAATACAGTGGTGAAGAGTTATTTACCGAGTGCTCATTGCATGCAGGCACTGTGTGAAATTCATTATGTGCATTCTCTACAGATGAGGATACTGGCTTTCAGAAATGAAATGCCACACACAAAAAAAGATAGATGTTGTTGGAAGATCTCAAAAAGAAAAAAAAAAAAAAAAAACCTTCAGCCCTGGGAAGCCTTTTAGGGACGGTGGGTCATGGTCATCTGACTCAGAATGAAGACTGAAATGAATGTTTGCACACCCTTTGTAAATTTACCAAGGGCTTTCCTGTACAAGCTCTCATTTTGTCTAAGTGAGACACACTGCAGGTGGGTATTCCGACCACCTGCCAAGAACACGCGTCCCTCCCCACCCAGCTTTGGTCTCCTTCCTCTCACCACTGAGGCCTCATTCAAATGTCACCTCCTCAGAGAGGCCATCCTGACATCTTTATGTAGTGTTCAACCCTCTGCAGGCATGGACCCTCCCCTTCACAGTCCCCTTGGCTCTTACAGCCGCCAGAAATGATATTCCTGTGGTTTCTTGGGTATTATGTCACCCCATCAGAATGCAAATCCCTGTGACTATCTCGTGCACCTTAGCCTTCTCAGCACATTCTGTTTCTGACACAGAGCAGATGCTTACGAACATTTACTTAACGATAAATAAAAGAATACATGTTTATAATTCCTCTCTTTACAACTCTGGAACCGCTGGCTGTGTCATGGTGACTAACTTACTTCACCTTAGATAGATTCTGTTTTTTCATCTGTTAAATGGGAACAGTGAGAGTACTTCCTGCCACGTTTGTTGTAAGACTTAAGTGAAGGGATAAAATGCTTCGTGTCTGGTTACAGCAAGTGTATAGGAATGGTCCCCTGAAGAACCACTGGGTTCTGTTTCCAGAAGGGAAAGAATGGAAGACTGGGCAGACACAGTCGACAACCAGCTACGTGAGGCAGCCCTAAGCAATGGCTCTGAAGAGGATGGCTGATGACAAAAGAGAAGAAAGTGTGATCAGAGCGATCAGATGGCTTATGCAAGGTTCCTCATCTAGAAATGAGTTGACCAGCTGTCCCGGTTCGCCTAAATGGTCATTGCTAAGGCTGAAGAAGTTCCAGGCAGACTGGAGTGAGCCTTGTCCAGAAAGTCCTATTAGAACCGTGCCTTCAAGTCTGGTGCTGCCTTTTCTTCTTTCTCTGACACTTGGGCCCCAGTCATTCACCACGCTCTTCCTGAGCACTTTCCACAGCCTCGAACTAAACTAGTAGCGGGGATTCACAGATAAAAAGCGGAGTGTCTTCTGTTACAGAAGGACAAACAGAAAATAACAAGGCGGTGAGAGTAGGTCTAATGCAGTAGGCCCGTCACGATGTGCAACTGTATTGGGAAGGGACGGGACCCAACCCTGATGCCGACTGTGTATGAGGTGCGGCGTAAAACCATTCCCAGAGAACATTCTGGTGTCAGTTTTGAAAGAGAAATAGAATCAAGTTCATGACTCCTGATTCCCCGTAAATGATCTTTCCATTAAGCTGAGCTCTAAAGTGTGGGTTACGTCAGCAGAAGCGCGGAAAGACGCTCGGTTCCCGGGAGAGACATGCTCCTGACTGACAGCTTAGCACGCGCGGTAGGAACAGGGGCGCGCAGATGCGCACGGAGCTGCGCGCGCGTCCGTCTGAATCTCAGCAGACTGACGTCTGACTGTGTCGGATCTTCCCCGGGAAAGACAACAAATGTCTTTGCAAATTTTTGTCCTCCTTGCCTCTTGTCGAGCCTCGCACCTCCCCACGTCCACATAGCATGAAGCACCCACAGCACAGGGGCTCAGAAGCTGTCCGGCTGCCAAGGGCCATCCCCACCTTGCTCTTGGCTCCTCTCCGAGAGCAGATGAAGGATGGCTCTCAAGACAGCCCCCAGATATCAGCTTACCCCGGAACAAACACATCAGTGCGCACACATATACACACACACGCACACATACGCATGCACTCTGTGAAAATTGTTCTAAACACCCTGCTGTTTCAAAGAGACTGTACATAAAGGAGGATTTGAGTTGAGGAAAAACCAAAGCATTTTGTTTCATAAATAGAGTTGGTGTGGGAGTTGATTGTTTTCTCTCCTCAGGGATAAACATTTTAATTTAATAACAGTCAGAAAGCACCTAAATGTTCTTGAGGAAAAAAATATGGTGTTCCTAGGAAGGCAACATCTATTCACTTGCTGAATATTTGGAATGAGGCATTTCAGCACAGTGTTACTCAAAAATACCTACCCACATTTTCTGTGTAGAACTTTACTAATAAAAATAACTATGGTTATCACTTCTTGGGAGATTTTTATGTGTGGCACGTATGTTATCTGACTTATTCCCCAAGGTCAAACCTATGAGTTGGAGACCATGATAAGCCCCATTTTGCAGATGGGTCAACAGAGGCTGAGCAGTCAGTCAACTTGCAAGTGGGGGCAGAGCGGGAGCCCAAGCTCAGGACTGTCGGATTTCAAAGTTCTGTTTGTGTTCAGCGTTATTT
This sequence comes from Redunca redunca, assembly GCA_006410935.1. Classification (NCBI taxonomy): domain Eukaryota; kingdom Metazoa; phylum Chordata; class Mammalia; order Artiodactyla; family Bovidae; genus Redunca; species Redunca redunca. Next base: position 567,693 of record SJYQ01004594.1, read on the forward strand.
ATGAAGCAAGTCTGCTAGCAACGCCTTCCAACAAAGCCATCTAAGGCGAACTTTGATTCGTAAGAGGAGAAAGGACTGAAAAACCAACAACGAGAAGTGAGTTTACTCAGTTTTATTAAGAGACTGTCACCACAGCTGAGGCCACAGGCAGGAAGGTGCCCGGGCCAAGAAAGTGAGACTACACGTGTGGGGATGAAAAATGAACGGCCATCTTCACACAAATAGAATTTGGCCATATTTGAGGTAGATAACTGTTTTTTTTTTTTTTGCCAGACCTTTGTGAAGTGTCTGGTTGCTTTTCTGTGCATATAAGTGAGATAATAAAGACTTAGAAGGGCACAGTCAGAGATGTGTAAGTTCTGAACTCTTTCATTTTATTTACAGCAGACCTGTTCTGCATTCAACCTCTCTACCTTAGTGGAGACCCAGAGATACTCCATTCAAGCCAGTTTTCATAAACCATTCAAGTTCAGTCAATGAGCAAGCACCTCACCTTTATTAACAATAATAATATTGTTTAATCACTGAGTTGTATCCAACTCATTGCAACCCTGTGAACTGCAGCATGCCAGGCTTTCCTGTCCATCACTATCTCCTGGAGCTTGCTCAAACTCATGTCCATTGAGTCGATGATACCATCCAACCATCTCATCCTCTGTTCTCCCCTTCTCCTCTTGTCCTCAGTCTTTCCCAGCATCAGGGTCTTTTCCAATAATAATAATAGTTTCTAATATTTATGGAGTGCTTATTCTATATCAGACTCTTATCTAAAAACCATACATGCATTAATTAAAATCCTTGTAACAGCTCCACGAGGAAGGTTCAAACTACCACACAACTGCACTCATTTTACACATTAGGAAAGTAATGCTCAAAATTCTCCAAGCTAGGCTTCAATAGTAAATGAACTGAGAACTTCCAGATGTTCAAGCAGGATTTAGAAAAGGCAGAGGAACCAGAGATCAAATTGCCAACATCTGTTGGATCATAGAAAAAGCAAGAGAATTCCAGAAAAACATCTACTTCTGCTTCATTGACTATGCTAAAGCCTGACTGTGGATCACAACGAACTGTGGAAAATTCTGAAAGAGACAGGAATGCTCAACCACATTACATGCCTCCTTAGGAACCTGCATGCAGGTCAAGAAGAGTTAAATCCAGACATGGAACAGTGGACTGGTTCCAAACTGGGAAAGGTGTACGTCAAGGCTGTATGTTGTCACCCTACTTATTTAACTTCTATGCAGAGTACATCATGAGACAGGCCGGGCTGGATGAAGCACAAGCTGGAATTAAGATTGCTGGGAGAAATATCAATAACCTCAGATATGCAGATGACACCACCCTTATGGCAGAAAGTGAAGAAGAGCTAAAGAGCCTCTTGATGAGAGTGAAAGAGAGGAGTGAAAAAGTTGGCTTAAAACTCAACATTCAGAAAACTAAAATTATGGCATCCGGTCCCATCACTTCATGGCAAATAGGTGGGGAAACAATGGAAACAGTGAAAGACTTTATTTTCTTGGGCTCCAAAATCACTGCAGATGGTGACTACAGACATGAAATTAAAAGACACTTACTCCTTGGAAGAAAAGCTGTGATAAACCTAGAACTCATATTAAAAAGCAGAGACCTTACTTTGCTGACAAAGGGCCGTCTAGTCAAGGCTATGGTTTTCCCAGTAGTCATGTATGGATGTGAGAGTTGAACCGTAAAGAAAGCTGAGCACTAAAGAATTGATGCTTTTGATCTGTGGTGTTGGAGAAGACTCTTGAGAGTCCCTTGGACAGCAAGGAGATCCAACCAGTCCATCCTAAAGAAAATCAACTCTGAATATTCATTGGAGGGACTGATGCTAAAGTTGAAGCTCCAGTAATTTGGCCACCTGATGCAAAGGACTAACTCTTTAGAGAAGACTCTGATGCCTGGAAAGATTGAAGGCAGGAGGTCAAGGGGACGACAGAGAATAAGATGATTGGATGGCATCACTGACTTGATGGACATGAATTTGAGCAAGCTGTGGAAGTTGGTTATCTACAGGAAAGCCTGGCTGCTATAGGCCATGGCAAAGAATCAGACACAACTGAGCAACTGAACAACAGTTAGGAGGGGTACCTTTGTTATTCCTATTTTTCAGAAGAAATTGAGGTACAAAGAGGTTAAGTGTCTTACTCAAGATCTTGTAGGATTCAAACCCAAACGGTCTGGCTCCAGAAAGCATACCCTTACCCATTATGCCATAGTTCCTCCAGACCAGGGATCAGCACTTTTTTTTTTTTTTTTTGCTACAAGGGGGCAGATAATAAGTATTTCAGTCTTTGCAGGCCTTATGGTCTCTGTCATAACTACTCATCTCTGTTAGATAGCTATGGCTGCCCCTGTAGTGTAAAACCAGCCACAGGCAATCTTTAAATGCAGAGGCTCTGACCTGTGCCAATAAAACTTGATTTACACAAAGAGGCAGTAGGCCAGAATTACCAACCGCTGGTCTAGGCTACATGAGCCTCCCAGGTGACGCAGGGGTAAAGAATCTGGTTGCCAGTGCAGGAGATGCAAGAGACATGGGTTCCAATTCCTAGGTTGAGAAGATACCCTGGGTAGTAATGGAAATCTGCTATAGTATTCTCGCTTGAAATTTTCCATGCACAGAGGAGGCTTGCGGGCTACCGTCCCTGGGGCTACAGTTGGACGCGACTGAACAGCTGAGCACAGGTGACATGACGCCAGACACATAGGTTAGGATTCTTGTTGTCTTTCATGGGTCACTCGGAATCTTCAAACAGTAAATTTTCTCACGTGGCTTTTGGATTTTCCACATTTTGTTTCTTCTACTTGTAACATGCCTCTTTCCTCTGTTAGGCTGGTAATGATGACGGTGGTGGTGATGCTTGCAAATGTTGACTGAATGCTTCTCTATGGGTGGGGAGTTGTGGGAAGAGAGGGAAAGAAACTTGACGGGACAGCCAGAGTCTGACAGACCTGAGATTCAGAGTGAAAGGTCCAACCCCAAAGAATCTCATCCTGCTCACTAAGCGTAGTTACTGCAAGTGTGATTCACAGATCACGAGCATCAGGATCCTAGGGAGAGGATTGTAATTCTGCCTTTTACAGGCATCAAGGTGATTGTTAAGTGCATTGAACTGTGAAGGCATAGTACTAAAGCTGTGCGGCCAAACATTGCTTCTGGGTCCTTCTCTGAGAACTTCAAGCCTGTGTGAGGGCTTCTTTGGGTCTTTCCCCGCACTGTGCTTATCCATGCTGCTACTGCTCACTGTGTGTTATAATTATCTGAACACTTCCTGTCTCCTCTGTTAGTCAGTTATTTTCAAAGGTCATGAAGTGGGTCTCTAGTTCACTGTTCTACAGCAAGAGCCCACCATGTGGTTTGACCTCTCTGTATGTTTTCTGAATGAGTAAGTTACTTATTAGAAGGCTTAACTTCCTGGGCTTTATGTTGATCTTCATAAGTGCATTTTCTATGTGTGACACATGATTGTATGGTTTTCCCTGGATTCCCTTGTTTCCCCTTCTTTTTCCTATGATTTCCTTTGTTCAATTTGGTATATTTTAAGCATGCATTGGCCTCCCCCACAAGCAAAGTTTTTATTATATAGCTCAACAAATTGTATAAGTGGTAAGAAAGTAGGGAGTGGTTATTGCAATCTGTTAAGAAGTTCTGCTGCAAATGGGAGCATTTTGGAGGGTACTGTTTGGGGAGAAAGCATTTTTGGTTGCCTCTTATACTCAGGAAGTGCTTGAAAAAAGTGAAAGTGTTAGGTACTCAGTCATGTCTGACTGTTTGCAACCCCATGGACTGTGGCCCACCAGGCTCCTCTCTCCATGGAATTCTCTTGGAGTGGATAGTCATTCACTTCTCTAAGGGATCTTCCCAACCCAGGGGTTGAACCTGGTCTCCTGCACTGCTGGCAGATTCTTTACCATTTGAGTCACCAAGAAAGCCCCTAGGAAGTGCTTAGATCTTTGCAAAACTTCTCCTGGTTCGTGTGCCAAAGATCATGCGGTATAGAAAACTGTTGCAGTCCTCAGAAGCCAGCATGTTGAAGGATGCTCACCGTGGTGTTTGTTTCTAAGGAGTTCCAAGTTGCAGTTCTGTCAGTAAAGTCAGATAATGCCCGTCTTTCCTAAATTTGTATTGTGCGATGTAGCACATCCTCTGCTCTTGGCTGTGTATACTAAAAAGAATTGGATTGTTGATCCCCACCATATACATTTAAAAATATACATGCTGATAGCCACAGCCAGTTCAGTTCAGTCACTTAGTCATGTCTGACTCTTTGCGACCCCATGAACCACAGCATGCCAGGCTTCCCTGTCCATCACCAACTCCCAGAGTTGTTCAGACTCGTGTCCATTGTGTCGGTGATGCCATCCAACCATCTCATCCTCTGTCGTCCCCTTCTCCTCCCACCTTCAATCTTTCCCAGCATCAGGGTCTTTTCAAATGAGTCAGCTCTCGGCATCAGGTGGCCAAAGTATTGGAGTTTCAGCATCAGTCCCTCCACACCCTTTAAAATACATCCATTGGGTAATTCAGATCTTTTTGGAGAAAAAAGTTAGAAACAAAAGGCCACCCAGTTTTGTCCCTAAACCAGTCCCCAGAATACTCATTGGATGTGCTAAGATTCCCTAATTAGGACAGCAGCCATCTGGCAAACGACCCATTAGATTGAAACAAAAATGTCAACACAAGCAAAATATGTGAAGTTGTTGACCATTGACAGACAGCCTGTTGATGGGCATCTATTTAGCTTTCAAAGCAGTCTGGCAGATAGATTAAAAAAATCCATCAGACCTGAAAAAACTTAACAGGCCAAATTTCCCTGGGGGGCCTTTCTATATGGTTCTTATCATTTCCAGAGCAGTGATAGCTCTGATTGTCTCCAGCGTCATTAGCCTAAATAGAGTAACGATGCTGATGTGGAGCGTCATCTTGAACACACAATCTGGGGCACGCGTGTGTTTCTGGGGCACGCATGTGTTTCTGGGACACGTGTGTGTTTCTGGGGCACGCGTGTGCTTCTGGGGCACGCGTGTGTTTCTGGGGCACACGTGTGTTTCTGGGGCACGCGTGTGTGCGTGCGCCTGTGTGCATGTTGTATGTCTTCCATTCAGCCTTGCAACTTGTAGAGTTCTGCTGATTTCCTTGGCTTCATCAGAGCTTTGCACTTGGTAATTAATTTCCTGACATTACCAAGTCCCTCCTGTGGTCTCGTAGAGAGAACAGGCGACCTTGGTGTCCATTTTCGAGGTGTGTGTTCCTTGTTCAGAATCACCCCAACCTCCATCAGCAACCACCTTCTGCTAAGACGGTGATCATTGTGCCGTTTCTTTGCCTCTTGAAACTGTTTCCATATTCACTTGGCTTCCTGATTGGGCCTTGTACCTTTTGGAGAAAAAAAAGTCTGAGTTGCCTCCAGCTTGGCAGCGTTGTGGTTTCTGAAGGAGCAATTGATTTGTTTCACACACCACCTACCTTCCTTGAAAATTAAAAAACCTCACCGACAAAGTGGCAATTGGTCAGGACCTCAGGAGGGTGAAAATACAACAAAAAAAATTAATTTCAAACTGTGAAACTCAGCCAGCAAGAGCTAATAGCCCCACTCCCAGCGCATAACTTTCACCTTCTGGTGAACGCAGCCAAGCCTCAGTGTGTGTGTTCGTTGACTTTTCCTTTATTGAAATGGGGGAGAATTTGTGAAGGCACGTATCTCTCACCCTGATTCCGTCACTCTCGCCACCTGCACTTCGCTTCACCACCATCTTTCTAATGGAGAGTTTGCACATGGCAGGCCCTCATTATTTCCTGCTCCAACAGGTCCACCACGGGGCAGGTACCATCGCTACCACGGTTCTCCCTGATGGTGGAAACACAGTAATTAACCACATCCCCCTACATGTTGACTGAATGGCTGGCCCCTAATTTGTATACTTTTTGCAGAGGTTTCAGCATTTCGTGAAATTTATTGCCATACTAAAGTCACCTTTTAAATTATGGATCACGATATTGGTATGCTGCTAAAAAATGTTCACAGCATTGTAATTTTATGCACTGGCAATAAACATGAAAAATGCATTTTGGGGTTGTTTAACATTAAAAATAATGTTTTGGAAAATAAATTTTAGGAGAAATTTAGTGCTCAGGAAAAGGACCATATTCACAGTTCCAGAGAAACAGATACAAAGAGGGCATGGGACTGGGACCAAGTCTGCAGCCTAGCTAGGTCACCAGCCAGGCACCACAAGGACAACTCACTTCACCTAGGTTGGATTTAGATGGCAGGGGTACCCAGGACTTCCTGCCAACTCTCAGCCATCAGGGGCTTTTTCTTACTGCTCTCTACATGGTAGCAGATTCATTTCCAAAGCTGGCAGTCGATTGCTAGGCAATTGGCAGCATTACAACAAATCACCTTGTTCAGGAAGAAAAGTGATATGGCACCAGCTGGCTTTTTGTAAAGCACTTTAACTTGGTCAAGCGGGGCAGCTGTTTGTAGACTTAACTTCACTTTTAGAGAGTTAATTCAGCAAGTGGTGTCGTGGCATTCGGCTCTATCAGCAGATGAGTGTCCCATTGACATGGTCAGCGAGCAGCCAGTCACGAGCCCAGCCAGGCCCAGCCCCGCAGCATCGTATGAGCTGCGTGGCCCTGGGCAAGCTCCTGACAGTTTCTGTTCCTCTCCTTCCCCAGCTGTCAAGTGGGGCTGATGACAGAACATAATCCCAGGGTGGTTGGAGGATGAAATTGGAAAAGACATGTAAAGTGGGATGAACGGAGAAAGTAGAACCCACGTATGTGCACTATGAGGCGTGAGACGGACCGCTGGTGAGAGGTGGTGTGCAGCGCCCGGAGCCCAGTGTGTGAAGGCCGGGAGCGGGGGAGGTGCAAGAGGGCACATGCCTATGATTATGACTGATTCGCATTGTTGTACGGCAGAAACCAACGCGGCACTGCAAAACTAAAAAAACAAAAATCTTTAAAAGTATTTGAAAAAGATAAAAAAAGGACATGTGCAAGGCACATATCAAGACCTAATAATATTGTTGATGAGGATAATGATAATGATAGTATGAGGCCATCACATATTGCATCCTGTAAAAACTATATAAAATAGATGATGTGGGAAGAAGCAGGAACCGAGCCTAGAAATAATGAATTTTTTAAATTTCACTGCTCCTTCAAGGCTAGCCTAGCAAGTGAGAATCTTTGCTGTAACCCTCCTTTCCTTCTCCCATTACCTTGCCAAGGAAGAAGAAACTACCATCTGATTGAGTATTCCCATACACTTTGCCTTGATCTCATTTTTTTGCATGTTACACCTTACAATATATTTAACTGTTCATGCGACTCTTCCACACCCACTCTAAGCTGCTCTACACAAGGAAAATGTTCCATTTATCTCTGTGCCTTCAGTGCACAGGGGAATCTCATGAAGAGCTTGCTTATTATTTGCGTTAAACCCAATGGGAAGCAAATACGAAAACACAGGGTATCTCAAGGGGTGCCTGACTTTAGCCAAAATTGCCTCTTGGTCTTCCCTGAAAATCAGGACTGGGGTGACCATGTGAATAGCCTCTGAACACTATTAGTTTCCAGTCTCCAGCTGGTTTGTTGGAGGCTAAGAGTAAGGCTTGCAACTCTAGATATCCATTTACTCTAGAGAAAGAAGGTATGTAGAAATATTTTTGTTTCTGTTGTTGTTCATGACATGTATCTATAGGGCATATTCCAAAATCATAGTAGCAGTATTTTTATTAAATGGTCCAGTGACATTGTATAAAGATGTACAAATGATATAGGTGTCATAAAATAATAAAATAAAAATCTTACTGGTTGGCTATTGACCATGAAAAACAATGGGCATGGTAGTTGAGTCTTGGGGAACAAATAAACACCATCTAACATCACACACCACACAAAGTTGGTGGAAGGTATTCTCATACAGCAGTTCTCAAGTGTTGCCTTGCAGCAGAATGGTCTGTGAATACTCTCTGGCACACACACTTCTGATGCCCACCCACAGAGATTGTTTTAGAGGGTCAGGGTGGAGCCCAGGGAAAATTTTGAGCATACACAACTGTATCATTTAAAAGTTTTATTCATGTACTACTTTGCGGAATTATACATATTATTAAAATTCCCCAAATAGAAATTATGCAAGTGTATACATATACATAAATTCTTATTACAGTTATATGCTCCAAGGAATCTTCTTGGACACTTCTTGGGGGAAAGGTACCCCACTTTGGAGATGAGTGCTATAAGCTTTTTTTTTTTTAGTTTTGATGCACTGGTAAATAGCTAGGAGGTCTTGTTAAATGTCTGATTCTGATTCAAGAGTTCTGGGTGAGGTCTGAGATTCTGTTTTTTTAAGTTCCTGGGTGATGCCGATACTACTGATCTGGGAACCACACTTTAAGTAGCGAGGATCATTCAGTAGCTTCTCTGTTACTGGCCTAAAGCCCAATGCAAACTGAAGTTTGAACCGTCAGGGCAACGTATGGATGGTGAGGAGAGGCTGGATATGGTCGGCTAGCACCTCTCTCCCCACACGCTTCCATCTAGAAGACTGTCTAGTAGGTCTTCTTTTAAATTTCACTGATGTGGAACAAGTTAAAAGCAACCTGAATAAGCCTTCCCCCATCCCTAGCCCTTTATGTACTTTTCTAGAAGCATCCTCTTTCAGCTTCTCTCTCGAATTAACAAGACAGTACTCCCTGAAGTCATAAACAATGACTTTCCCAGATGCAACAGTGGGCAAGATTATTTTCCCTGATTAAGCCTTTGACAGGAAGCATCTTTGCAGCAAGCATCATGCCAGGTTTTATTAGTAAATTGGCCCTACCAAGCTTTTTCTTACCTACAGTTTGCCCTAGCTCGGCAACCCTTGCCTTGGATTGGAATGAACACATTTTAAGAATGTCATGCCTGGTGGTACCAAGAACAATAATTAGACAAATTACAAATCATAAAAGGATAAGTGTAATGCACTAATCTGTAGAGATTATTAAGTGGAAATAGGAAACTTAAATAATTAATTCTTAAAATCAGCCCGAGAAGGCCGTGTTCCTCCTGATGCACAGACATTGCAATTAAGGTTACCTTGACAGTGCATTTCAGATGAAACGGGAATTCTTCAATGCGCTTATTTAATAGACCTGAAACATGTTATAAGGAATGATTTCATTACTGCCTCTTTCTGATACAAATGAAATCAGAACTTCCAAATATGCTACCTTTTAAGTAATTCCACCGCTTGCCATTGACCAAAGACAGCGGGGTGGGGATGATATTCTAGTAGATCTGATGTACGTGAAAGTCAGCATTAGATAGCCTCCTATTGTGTTTTAGTAAAACAGGAAAGCATTATAATTTTGCATTAGTCTCAGGCATGTCACTTATAAATCAGCTGTTAAGAAGCAGCAACATACTTTGAGAACATTAAATCATGGAGTAATATAGTGGTTATATATTTAACATTGGGATATTTGTGAGTTTCATTTTTTAAAAAATAAATGTGTATTCATCGCACCACCCGATTTGAAAGGCCCTGTTCTACCAAATGGGCTGGCTGTTGGCACCTCCCAGAGAAGCATGCAAGAGCGTCTACAGGGAAGCAGCTGTTTTTAATGCCCAAGCACCTAAGTTTAATACAACTCGATCGCGTTGGCAAGTCCTGTAGACTTGTAGACTCACTTCCCTCTGATGATGGGGGAAATCATAATGATTGTCCAAAAAGATGAGCTTCAGATCCCATTCGTTTAAGAGAGTTTAGTGCAGGGGCACTCAATAAAATAGTAATTTGTCAGTTTACTTCTGGATTCTGCATTAGATTTTCCCATGTTATTTATATATAGAGGTATTTCTGTTCTCTCCAATTAGATTGTGTGGAGAAGGCAACATTGATCTAAAGGGAAATCACTTTTGTTAGTCAAACTTTCCAGTGTTCATTAAGAAAGATAATTTGAAACACTTAATCAGTGTAGGTAGAAGGAAACTCCTGAAAAGTCATTGACTGGAGGTGGGGAGGGATGAGAAACAGGTCAGAGTGGGAGGCTGCGATAGCCTGGAAAGCGTGCGGACTTAGGCTGCAGACCCGGGCTGAGTCAGGGGTCAGCTGGCCTCTGTGCAGAGCGCGAAGAGGGCTCAGTCGCGGCAGAGCCCCCGTTGCCAGACTCAGCCACTCCGGTCTCACTGGCAGCGGCCTCTAACTTTCGGACCTAAAAGCTCGAGAATGTGTGTGTGTATCGTGCCTGAGTCTTTGTGACAGTCTGGACTGTAGCCCACCGGCCTCTCTGTCCGTGGCATCTCCAGGGCATCTTCCTGACCCAGGGATCGAGCCTGCGTTTCCTTCATTGCGGGCAGCTTCTTGGCCTTCTGAGCCACAGGAAAGCGACCCGTTGGAAAGGCCACAACACATCAAAGGAGGCTAGCAAGCAAGGTGCAAGAAAGCTTCAGGGAAACCCGTGCAACAGTGGGAAGGAAGGCAATCTGGAGAATTTCACTGCACTTCTTATGTCTCCTGCTGACTCGGACGATGAAGGAAATAAGCTAATTAACTTGTGTATCTCCTTTGCCTGATCCAACCCGGAGAATGTCCACTCTTCACAGACGGAACTGGAGCCAAGTAGGAGGTCCACACCTGTAGCCCCGGAGAAGCAGGTTTACGGCTGTGCCATTGTCTTACACGTAATTTACGATCAAATATTTGTGGTGATGTTGTCATCGGGACACGGGGTCATTTATGCCTGGAAGACAGTGTTTTTGAAATTCTCTTTTGTTAAATCTCACAGTGCTAATAGGCATATCATCACCACCACCGAGGACAAAAAATCCATAATTAAAGACGTTTAGGAACGGCTGCTTTCTATGTCTCCGCATTAGATATTCCTTTTATCAGCATATCAAAAGATCCAGAAGTTCTGCCCTAAAGAAACATGTCTAGGTTAGTATTTATTTATTTGTCTAGAATTTCCCAAATATAAATGAGCACAGAATGCTGTCCTAGAAACTACTTGCTCTGCCGTGTGGGAAACTAGTGTCTCCCCTCTCCTCTTCCCCTACCTTTGCTTCTCTTTTCTTCCATGTACCCCCCCCCCAAAAAAAAACCCTCTCTTCCTCAACAACCTCTCTACACTTTGAGCGTTGGGACAGACAGCTGTGTGATGTCCATATTTGCCAATATGTCATGTACTGGAAAACTGCATTTGGTCAAGGGTTACTGATCTTGGGGCCTTAATAATAGTTCAGAGATTCTGGACCTCACTGTGTTAGGAATCATTTTAAGTATCCTCTAAGCAGAATTCTGATGGAGAGGTGGGAAGATGTCAGACTTTATATCACCAAATATACTTGAAGGAGAATCTTAAATCTCTTCATAGGTACTGATTCCTTGTATATGCAAAGGTCAGAATTGGGGTCAGGAGTTGGGGTTCCTCAGAATCAGAAAGTGGGGAGTAGGCGTGGATATGATGAAAAGCACAATTGTGCAGATGCCGGCTTTTATTCGATATTGGCTGCTGATTCGATGGTGAGCTGAGTGGGATTTTTTTAAACAGCGTTTTATTTTAGAAAAAAAATTACATTTACAGAAAAACCGTGAAGCCATGAAGCTAGGGCAGAGTGTCCCCATAGACCCTGCACCCGATCTCCTCTGTTGTTGCCATCTCATTAATACATTAACCACAATGAAGGAACCAATATTGATGCCCTGTTGTAACAAAGTCAATCTTTTATTCCAGCTTCCTTAGTATTTACCTGACATCATCAGAGCCCCATCCAAGACGCCACATCACACGCGACTGTCACGTCTGCTTAAGCTCCTTGTGGCTGTGATAGTTTCTCTGACTTTCCTTATTTTTGATGACCTTGACAGTTTTGAAGAATACTGGTTAGGTATTTAGCAGACTGTTCTCCACCTGGGATTGTTTAATATTTTCTCACCGTGAGACTGGGGTTATGTGTTTGGAGGGGAAGAGACCACCAAGGCCAAGTGCCTCTTTTGGTACATCACACCTAGAGTACCTGCTATCCAGCTGGCCCGCCACTGTTGACACGCGTCTCGGCCCCTTGGCTGAGGTGGTGTCTGCCAGTTTCTCAACCGCAACTGCGTGCTCTTCCCGCTTTCCGTGCTGTGCTCGCTGGAGAGGTGTTCCTCTGTGGAGCCAGTGCTCACAGACTGAGTCTCATTCCGTCTCCTCGAGGGTGGAGGGTTCTGTAAATTATTCGGGGCTCTTCTGTGTGAGAGACTGGCCAATAACCTTCCCCATTTCTGTGCATGCGTGTGTATATACGTGGCGGTGGTCTAGTTGCTAAGTCATGTCCGATCCTTGCGACCCCATGGACTGTAGCTGGCCAGGCTCCTCTGTCCGTGGGATTTTCCCAGCAAAAATACTGGAGTGGGTTGCCATTTCCTACTCCAGGGGATCTTCCCAACCCAGGGATCAAATCTGGGTCTCCTGCACTGCAGGCAAATTCTTTATCGACTGAGGCTCCAGGGAAGCCTGTGTGTATATCTGCACGTGTATATATCCACCCATTTATTTACGTCAGTACTGATGTGTATTTCATACTTTGGACAATGGCGTCGGCAGGCAGGCTCTTTACCATGAAAGGATCTGGCTTCCCACTCGGGAAGCCAAACCCAGCATTATTCTATTCATTTTGTTACTCGTTCATTACTTCTGGGCCACAGGGCTGGAGTGGGCTAGAGCAGATGGAATCCCCTACACCTATTTGAGGCAGGTCTCAGGTAAAATCTTTTTTCCCACATTCCAAGCTGTTGTGATGGAGAAGATGCTGAGCTCTGCCACAGTGATTTACTTATTTTTCTTCTCCTGCCAAGGTCAGGAGAGAAGGTCCGGCTCTCAAAGGCCATGACAGCCTGGGATCCCCACTAAGACCGGGTCCCCGTGACTTCTCACCACATGCTGGCGCACACTCAGCTGCTCTCGGGTCCTCAGAGCCAGCGTTTAAAGTCACTGCCGGTCTTTGGTTCCTGTAGCTCTTCCCTGGGGTGGGCAGAGCCCGTCTTTGACCCTGCATCCGGATCTCACGGTGGTGGTTCACCCTGTGGAATCAGTTCTCTGGTGGGTCCCAGAATAGGTTGGTTTTCAATTTGTCTAGATTTTTCTTGCTGTAAGGATGGGGGTGATGATGTCCAAGCTCTTTACATATCAAAGCAGAATCTGGAAGTCAACCTGGGTTTGTTCTTTTTTTTTTTTTTTAAGTACTAGCCTTCCCAGGTAGCATAGTGATAAGAATCTGCCCGCCAGTGAAGAAGACTCAAGAGACGCAGGTCCAGTTCTTTCCCTGGAGTAGGAACTGGCAACCCATTCCAGTACTCTTGCCTGGAAAATCCCATGGATGGAAGCGCCTGGTGTTTCATGGGGTTGCAGAGAGTCACACGCGACTGACCACGCACGCACACTCACACAGGCTTTGCTAAGCATTGAAACGGTCACATAAGAGCTTCGGGGCTCATCAGAATGAAGTTACACTGGTAGGCACAGGATAAAATACGTTTCACCACTAAAGACGGTGAGTTAGTGGCACTGCTTTAATACATACGGAAAAATCACGGAAATGGCAATGGAGAAAGCGTCGTCTCTATGCTGATAGCTCTTTCAGAAGAAGGTGGGCAATCGAGTGTCCTGGCTGGACTTCAAATACAGGCGAAGGCGGGAATGCAAGCCCTTTTGATGACCTTTTGCGGTCCCAGTGGTTTGTACCTAGACCTAGCGTTTTGTGCCTTAGGCCAGTCAAGACGTTGTAGGAACAAAAATGCATCTGTGTGCGAGCAGATGCAGCTCCTCTGAATTTTCTCTGCCTGTTGAATGAGACAGAGTCGTATATTTGGGATAAAGCATGGATTCTAGAAATTTCCTACGGAAAAAGAAATATTACTTTGCGGTTGGGAAGAATGTGGCATTAAATGGTGGGCTCATTTTACTATGGTAGCTGGTTGCTGAGGTATTTCCCAAAAGCTCTTCTGATTTTTTCTGTATCCATATGCCTTTTATGGGCTTCCCTGGTGGCTCAGATGGTAAAGAATCTGCTTCCATCACGGGAGACCTGGGTTCAATTCCTGGGTCAGGAGGGTCCCCTGGAGAAGGGAGTGGCTCCCCACCCCACTTTCCCTGCCAGTTATACTTGTGGGACCTGAGTACTTGTCTAGGTTTCTTCTGTTCCCTGGGCTCAGCTGTGTCCAACTCTTGGTGACTTTGGACTGTAGCCCACCACGCTCCTCTGTCCAGGGAATTTTCCAAGCAAGAATATTGGAGTGGGTTGCCATTTCCTACTCCAGGGGATCTCTCAAGGATCAAATGCGTGTTTCTTGCACCTCCTGCATTGGCAGGCCTGTTCTTGACCACTGCACCACCTGGGAAGCTAGTTTCCTCTAAGGCTGTTTTAACTCAAATATACTCAGTTAAATGTGAAACCGTAGATCAAGACTTTGGGGCTACAGTTATATGGCTGACTGCATATTATATAATCTAAAAATAAACTTTGAACTAAATTATTTCTGCAGATTTATTATCTAAATATTATCCGGTGTTGCCATGTCACTTAGAATTTTAATCAAAGAAATGGGAATGGCCTTGATTGACCTATGACAGTGGTTCACAAGTCAGCAAACTTTCTCTGTCGTGGAAAATATTTTTGGCTTTATCATAAGTTCTTCATCTTATTTTTAACTTATTTATCACAAGTTCTCTGCACCAGCTTCTGACTGCCATCATGGAATGAAAGTAGCTATGAACCCTGCATACGGGACCAAGCGTGGTTTTATTCCCAAAAAGCTATATATAGAAATAGATGGGGCTAAAGCTGATCCATGGGCCATAGTGTGCTAATCCTTGATATGAAAGTAATAAAACCAGAAAGAATAAAACAGGATAAAAATAGAATTTAGAATAAGGAGGATTAACTTGTTAGCTTAGTTAACTGATGAGGCAGAATGTTTTATTTTTTTTAACTGATCTGAAATGATCACCTTCAAAAAGGTTGGGACTGTGTAATCTTTCTTTATTTCTTATCCTGACAGGCTTAAAACTGGGGAAATCTTGCATTCTGTGTCTTCGCCTCATTCTCACCTGGCACCTGAGTAACACTTCTCTCAGTTCAGTTCAGTTCAGTCGCCCAGTCGTGCCCGACTTTTCACGACCCCATGAATCGCAGCACGCCAGGCCTCCCTGTCCATCACCATCTCCTGGAGTTCACTCAGACCCACATCCATCGAGTCGGTGATGCCATCCAGCCATCTCATCCTGGGTCATCCCCTTCTCCTCCTGCCCCCAATCCCTCCCAGCATCAGAGTCTTTTCCAATGAATCAACTCTTCGCATGAGGTGGCCAAAGTACTGGAGTTTCAGCTTTAGCATCATTCCTTCCAAAGAAATCCCAGGGCTGATCTCCTTCAGAATGCACTGGTTGGATCTCCTTGCAGTCCAAGGGACTCTCAAGAGTCTTCTCCAACACCACAGTTCAAATGCATCAATTCTTCAGCTCTCAGCCTTCTTCACAGTCCAACTCCCACATCCATACATGACCACAGGAAAAACCATAGCCTTGACTAGACGGACCTTAGTCGGCAGAGTAATGTCTCTGCTTTTGGATATACTGTCTAGGTTGGTCATAACTTTTCTTCCAAGGAGTAAGCATCTTTTAATTT
>SJYQ01004594.1:591201-614710 GCA_006410935.1 Redunca redunca
TGATATACATATTACTCCTACTAAACAGAAAAAACATACCAGAAGGGTAGACACATAAATATTAGCTGTGTTATCTCTGTGTAGTATTAAATAGCTATACAAGCAATTTGTTTACTGAGTACTTTTCTGTGTTATCCAAATTTTCTATTAGGAAGATTGTTTATAATCAAAGGAAAACAATGAACACTATTTTATAAAAGGAAACAATATCATAATCCTACAATGTCTCCAAGATTCAAAGACCAATAGGGAAAAATGCAAAAAAGTGGAGTATGGTAAATTCAGGTATACCCTGGCCTTAAAACACAGTGGAAATCAAGGGCATGCATTTAGACACTTAAAATGAGAGAGAGAGAGAGGACTGAATTAAGTGACCCAGAATATTTACATTTATGGGGACCTTGGCAATCATGGACTATGATATCCTCTTCCTTAATAAGGTAGGAGCTCCAGAGAGATCAACTAACCCAAAGTCACATCGTTAAACAGTGTCAGAGATGGGCTTGTTCAGTCGTGCTTTCATCAAGCATCTATTAAGTTTCTGCTATGTGCTGGATGCTAGGGGTAACGATGAGTGAAATAAATATAACCTCCACCCTTGAGTGCAGTGTGGAAGAAACGCAGGTGCACAGCCAAATGCTGCAGAAGTGTGTCGCCCAGCAGAGAAGGCGCCGGCCACGCGTGGCTGTCACGCACTTGGTATGGGGCTGGGGTGAACTGAGAAGTGCTGGAAGCCTGAACTACACGCTGCATTTACACAGGGGTGTGTAATGCCCCAGTGCTGTTCTCACATTGATTGCGTGTCAAAACGGTATTATTCAGATATACTCGGGCTTCCCTGCGCAGTTAAATATATTGTTTTATTAATATATTAATAAGAATTACTTCTGCCTGTTTCTCTTTACTCTTTTTTAAGCACAGCTACTAAAAATTTCCAGATTATGTATGTGGCTTGCATGCTAGTGTTTGAGACAGCACTGCAGAGATACAATGGCGTGCCCTTGATGGGATGTTAGAAATGAGAGTGGCGGGCGAGGAGATTCAGACGGTGTTCCTTGCTCAGTCTTGGGAACAGAGAGGGCGTACGAAGGACAGGAACAGGAACTGTGACCTGGGTGATAGCCGAGATTTAGGCCAGGGGTAGGGTGAGGGTAGGGTGGGGCAAACCAAAGTTTTAGAGAAATCAAAGGCAAACCAAAGATTTAGAGAAACCACAGCTTGCAAAGTCAGGCTCTTTTGTGATTTTAAAAAATAAAAATAAATGGCAAGTTGCAATTCTTTGCTAAAAAATAGATTCTCCCTTCTAGTGGAAGCCACTGACAGCTTCTTAATTCCAGGCCTGGGAGTGGATGTGTAGACCAGTGACGTGAACTCCACCAGCCCTGTCCCTCCTCCTTCAATATCTTATTATGCGATAAGCTCATTTCAAAGAAGGGGAAATTCAGAGAAAAATAATGACACTGAATTAGCTAGATAGATGGCAATGAGTAATCCGCGTGAAATTCTTAAATTTGGATTGAGAAGGGAGAGCTAGCATTGGTTAGCGTGACTCTGATTATACAATTTATTCTTGGCCAGGAAAATGAATGTGCTCTATAAAATATTTCTGGAATAACCTTTTAGTGAAAAACAATAGAAATTGTAAGACAGATTAAGGTTTAGTGTCGCCAGAGATTATAGTGTGAACAGACTGTCCGCACGGGGGACAAGCTGGAGGAGGGGAGGGCGCCGTAAGGATGTTTGACATGAAAAATGTGAATTCGCTCTCTGAGTGTTTACTAGTGCTCACAAGGAGCAGGAAATGAGCCGTGAAATGTATTGTCAAACATTCAGGGTTCAAAATACATGCATTACTTTAAGCTGGGCTTTTTGCTTTCTGAGATCCTCATTCTCAATTTGTCCATCTCTAGGACGGGTGGACGTGAGTCTGAGTGAACTCCGGGAGTTGGTGATGGACAGGGAGGCCTGGCGTGCTGCAATTCATGGGGTCTCAAAGAGCTGGACATGGCTGAGCGACTGAACTGACTGAGGACGGGTGACTCAGCCTTTTATTTTGTCCTTTCCAAGCTGTGATGGCAGCCTGAAGCAGAAACTGGGAACTGGCTTCCCAGAGCCATCTATGGTCCTCGTTTCCCCCCTGCAGCTTGATTACAGAGGTCTGGAACACTCAAAAGCTCGCCCAAGGGATAACCATGATCATGTGACATGCTTTTACCCAATTAGATTTGGGTATTAGTCTCTAGGGAGAATGCACCTCCCCAAAGAGGGGCTAAAAAAAACAAAGCCTGCCCAAAGAGAAATCCCTGCCTTCCTTCCTCCTCCCTCCGCCTGATTTCTAGAGGCAGAACTGACAGTTGGCTGATCAACAGATATGGTGGTTCAGTTGGGAAGATGCTGAAATACTTCCGTGTTGGTTGCAAAATCGTAGTGCCCTCAAGGGTCCTTCTTGCTCTGGTGGCCTGCCCAAGCCTGCAGGACATTCTTATGATTCAAATATTTGTTAGAGGAATGAATAAAACAGAACAAAGAGATCCAATTTTAAATATAAAACATACGGATTTTTCCAATTTACGTGTTTACATTTTGTAATCAATTTTTGCTTCTTTAATTAGAGGCCATATTTTATTTCCCTTATTCCTCTTTTTCTCTCTCCTTTATTATATCCTTTACTCGTTCATTCATTCATACAATTACTATTTCTGGAGCACCACTCCTTACTGGGAACAATTCCAGGCTTTGAGAATGCAGTGCTTTGGGATCTTAGACAGTCCTTACCTTCACTGATCTTCTGTTCTAGTGTGGGGTTAGGAAGACAAAGAATAATCAATCATGCGACTGTCAGATGGTGATAAATGCTAAAGAGGAGAAAAAAGCAAGGCTGTGTTAGGGGACAGAAAGTGGTAGAGCTGCTGTTCTGGGGCGATGCTCAGAAAAAGCCCTGGGGAAAAGGAGATTTGGGAGCAGAGATTTGAATAAATGGGGACTCTATTGTGTAAGGGCTGGAGTGAAGAGTGGTTCGGGCCCGGGGTGCAGATCTAGGGGACCAAGGTGTGGACTTGTCTGGCAACAGGGAGAAGGTGAGCAGGACCAGAGCAGAGCAGAGGAGAGGGGAGAGGGAGGTGATGAGTTTGGAGATAGTCGGGGGCTCCTGTCTCTTCTGATTTCCTTCCCTCCCCATCTGTTTGCATTCTTGTTACACCAGCAACAGGCCAGCAGGTAACCCAGAGAAGGCCACTCTGCTCACATTTCATACTCTCCATCTCCTGCTCCTGGGCTGAGCTCTTTGAGTCACCATTCATGCTTTACAACCTCAAGCTCTCATCCCAGTCCAGAGTCTGCAAGGTATCCCAGACACGCTCTTTCTGTGGGCAATGGTGCGCGTTTGTCTAGTATTTTTACTTGTCACCATCCCTCAAGATAGCATGTTACTTGACGCTGTCACTTTGGGTCCATTTGGGGGGCTTCCCTGGTGACTCAGATGGTAGAGAATCTGCCTGCAATGCAAGAGACCCAGGTTCGATGCCTGGCTCACGAAAATCCCCTGGAGAAGGCGATGGCCATCCACTCCGGTGTTCTTGCCTGGAGAATCCCATGGACAGAAGAGCCTGGTGGGCTACAGTCCATGGGCCACAAAGAGTCAGACACGACTAAGGGACTAAAACTGACTTTTGGTTCTTACAGTTAGGATACAGGTGCAAGCCACAGAAACTACTAAATTTACTGCAGGAAACAAAGAGGAGATTTGTAGGAATGGTGAAAGGCTGTCTGCTTGGAAGCTGGCTCTGGCTACAATCTTGTGTGTGCTTTTTCTGACTTGAGCACAGGCAACTACAGAGGCTTTAAGGCTTGGGGGAAAGCTGCCCTCCTCCCACTGGGCTTGGGGGACAGTCAAGGCATCGCCTCCTCTGAAAGGGGCTGCACTTAAGCCCTCAGCCTCTGTGGTTGCCATGCTCTTACACACAGCTGCATGCCTTAGCCTGCTGCTGCTGCTGCTGCTAAGTCGCTTCAGTCGTCTCCGAATCTGTGCGACCCCATAGACAGCAGCCCACCAGGCTCCCCCACCCCTGGGATTCTCCAGGCAAGAACACTGGAGTGGGTTGCCATTTCCTTCTCCAAGGCAGCAAAGTGAAAAGTGAAAGTGAAGTCACTCAGTCGTGTCCGACTCTTTGCAACCTCATGGACTGCAGCCTTCCAGGCTCCTCCGCCCATGGGATTTTCCAGGCAAGAGGACTGGAGTGGGGTGCCATCGCCTTCTCTGGCATGCCTTAGCCTAGGCACCCCTATTTGGAGGCCTGTTTAATGGTGGCCTCAGCAGAGGCTTTCCCTGCAAGCCTGTGCCGGGATCCCCTTGCAGAGGAGAGCAGAGGAGAAGCCTGAAGGCACCTTCCTCCACTGTGACGCGGTCCTCAATACTTTTCCACCCACAGCCCTTGAGCTTCTCTCTCCTCCCAGCCCAGGTCCATTCAACTTCAGGGGTTTTTGGCTTATTGCACCCCCAGCAGTGAAAGACTCAGACCCCCTGATACCTGCACCGACCCCCGGGGTCTTGACCAGTGCCACTGCCTGGGGGAAGTGGAGCAGACTGCGGTTAATGCCTTTTCTGGTTCAGCCTCTACCTTATGTTTCATCGCAGTAGGTGAAGGAGACTCCGTTGTTTCGTTCATTGTCTTAAGCAGCTACCCTGACTTCTGGCAGCTCAGCTGCCCCCAGTTCGGCTGAGCTCCTGACTGGTTGAATTCTAAGATAAGCGTTCACTTGAGACTCAGAAGAGGGAAGGACCCAGGGGCCCTTCTCAGCCCTCTTGGCCCCAAGCACATCTGTTAGAGTATTAGCCCCACGGAGAGACTGGCTGAGTGCGGACTGACCCTTTGTACCGAAGTCCAGTTCCTTAGGGACAAGAGACACAGTGTACAGATGACCACTGCTGTTTCTGTTCCCATCAGCTGTGCTTATAGGNCAGGAATGAATTTTAAAAATCTCACACTGCCCAGGGCTGCCAACAGCAAAGAGTCCCTCAGGGCCAAAGCAGTTTAGCCTACAGTGCTCCCTGAGCTAAGAAAATCAAGTGTCTAGATCCATATCCTCACCTTCCCTAAAAATGGAAAGATATGTAAGCCAATTTCTATTTCTGGTTGACCTACCGAAGTCAGCCAAATGTGAGCTCCAGTTTTAATGCGAGATTTCTCCCAGTGAAAAAGTGCTTCTATTGTCATCAGATCTATGCGACCACGGTAATATTAATCCTGAGAACTACTTGTTTGAGGCCTGTCTCTTCCCAAGCAAATTTGGAAAGCCAGGCCCTATCATTTTTTGGAAAGAATTCATTAAAATTACCTTCAAAAATGAAGTGAGCCATACTTCTTTAGAATGAAACTTGAAGATGTAAGGCACTTCACGTTGACTTCATCCCTTGGTGAGCGTTTTGTTAGGTAACTTCCTATTGGCTATTTTCATTATGAAGGAGGGCGTATAAGCACCCCACACCCTTTCATCTAGGCTCTTCAATGTAGCAAAACTGCATGGAACGGACAGTTTTGCGTTGATGTCACTGACGGCTTTGCCCTGGCCAGGAGCCCAGACATGGATGGTTGAGATCAGGTTAGGTTCCACGTTTCACTTTTGCTTTTGTGCATGAGGTTGCCTTGAACACAATGCATACTCCTGGCTCCTGGCCTGAATATTTTGCTTGACCTTCTTTCCTTATGTGCCCAGCACCTCTATCAATTCATCATCTATCGTTTGTCCTATTTACATCAGACCTTGCTCTCTGATGCAATTAATCCTATTAATTAATTGGCAACAAAAGTTTATGAATAATAATTTCGTCAGCTATCCTGCATGCCTCCCCCAGGCACGTGGCAGACCTGTGTTTAGTGGCTGGAGTTCTTTTCACCTACTGTCATCCATTCAGCAATGAGGACTTCCCTGGTTTAACCAATGAACAGCTCGAGGATATAGCACATTATCTCAATCAATTTATTTGTAAAATTTGAACCTGCTGTGTTTAATTTATTGCAAGTTTCTTGGTTTCTTATCACCTCAGTGATCACAAAATTTGGCAAAAATCAAAAGAATCATCCCATCAAGAAAAAGAAATGTATGGCTCCTTTAATCCAGTGAAGGACTGATGGTGGGCATTTCAAACAGATTCTAGGTTATTTTTGTTTGGCAAATGACTACATATCTATATTGGAGAACCTATTTCTTTGTCCTCTTCCTTCCTGCTTTCCTGCCTTCATCCCTTTTTCTCTTTCTCCCTTTCTTTTTCTCAAGATTCACATCATTCATCAATCTACAGCAAAGTCTTCTTGTGATTAGAAAAAAAATTAGTGCTGCATTTAAAAAGTCAGAAGAGCTAGAATCTGAAACTCAACATCCCCTGCTTATGAGCGACCTTGGACGAGTCATTTAAACTCCCTGCGTATCCTTGGTGCTGATCTCCATCTCCCGATATGGAACTACCGCAATAGTCCAAGGGGGTGAGTCGTTTGGTGAGTGTGGCACAGTTTGCAAGCGGGAGAGCGAGGCTGGGACACAGGCCTTTTGGCCCCAAGTTGCAGCTCTTCGTCACTGGTCCCTAATGAGAATTCTGCAGGGGCAGCAAATTCTGAAGACCTGGCCTCTGAACAGCGATCACCTAATCCACATCAGAATCCAGATGCCTGCTGCACCATGCCATGATTCCAGGTGTGTTTTTATGCCGCCCTTCTTGTCCTTCTCTACACTGCGTGAGGCCTCAGTTTTTTTTCCTCTCCTTTAAAACTCTCATGGTCTGAGGACTCTCTACCCCACAGGCGCTGTCCTTGGGGACTGCATGTCTAGCAAACGAGAAGGAGCTACCCCTTCATTTCAACTGAGATATTCCTGTGTCCATCTCTTTCATTTAGTGGATTTTTGCTCAAAATTTAACTTGAAGAAAATATGGTTCCTCAATCCATGAGACTTCCCAGGCAAGAATATTGGAGTGGGTTGCCATTTCTTCTCAAGGGGATATTTCTGACCCAGGCTCAAACCCGGTTCTTCTGCACTGCAGGCAGTCTCCTGCATTATAAGCAGATTCTTTACAGATTGAGCCAACAGGAAAGCCCCTGAAGGAAATAACACACTGCTCATAATCCCCCTCACATATCAGTTCAGTTCAGCCTCTAGGCCATGTTCAACTCTTTGCGACCCCAGAAACTGCAGCACGCCAGGCCTCCCTGTCCATCACCAACTCCGGAGCTTGCTCAAACTCATGTCCATCCATTCAATGATGCCATCCAACCATCTCATCCTCGTTTGTCCCCTTCTCCTCTTGCCTTCAATCTTTCCCAGCATCAGTGTCTTTTCCAGTGAGTCAGTCCTTCATATCAGGTGGCCAAAGTACTGGAGTTTCAGCTTCAGCCTCAGTCCTTCCGATGAACACTCAGGACTGATTCCCTTTAGGGTGGACTGGTTTGACCTCCCTGCTGTCCAAGGGACTCTCAAGAGTCTTCTCCAACACCACAGCTCAAAAGCATCAATTCTTCGGCACTCAGATTTCTTTATAGTCCAACTCTCACATCCATACATGACTACTGTAAAAACCATAGCTTTGACTAGATGGACCTTTGTTGGCAAAGTAATGTCTCTGCTTTTTAATATGCTATCTAGGTTGGTCATAGCTTTTGTTCCAAGGAGCAAGCATCTTTTAATTTTATGGCTGCAGTCACCATCTGCAGTGATTTTAAAGCCCAAGAAAATAAAGTCTCTCACTGTTTCCATTGTTTCCCCATCTATTTCCCATGAAGTGATGGGACCAGATACCATGATCTTCGTTTTCTGAATGTTGAGTTTTAAGCCAACTTTTTCACTCTCCTCTTTGACATTCATCAAGAGGCTCTTTAGTTCTTCTTCGCCTTCTGCTGTAAGGGTGGTGTCATCTGCATATCTGAGGTGATTGATATTTCTCCCGGCAATCTTGATTCCAGCTTGTGTTTCTTCGAGTCCAGCGTTTCTCATGATGTACTCTGCATATAAATTAAATAAGCAGGGTGACAATATACAGCCTTGACATACTCCTTTCCCAATTGGGAACCAGTCTGTTGTTCCATGTCCAGTTCTAACTGCATGCTTTTTATGCAATTGCTTCTTAACAAGCATACGGATTTCTCAGAAGGCAGGTAAGGTGGTCTGGTATTTCCAAATCTTGAAGAATTTTCCACAGTCTGTTGTGATCCACACAGTCAAAGGCTTTGGCATAGTCAATGAAGCAGAAATAGATGTTTTTCTGGAACTTTCTTGCTTTTTTGATGATCCAACGGATGTTGGCAATTTGATCTCTGGTTCCCTTGCCTTTTCTCAGTCCTATTTGAACATCTGGAGTTTCACAGTTCATGTATTGCTGAAGCCTGGCTTGGAGAATTTCACACATTACTTTGCTATGTGTGAGATGCGTGCAATTGTGTGGTCGTTTGAGCATTCTTTGGCATTGCCTTTCTTTGGGATTGGAATGAAAATGGACCTTTTCCAGTCCTGTGGCCACTGCTGAGTTTTCCAAATGTGCTGGCATATTGAGTGCAGCACTTTCACAGCATCATCTTTCAAGATTTGAAATAGCTCAATTGGAATTCCATCACCTCCACTAGCTTTGTTTGCAGTGATGCTTTCTAAGGCCCACTTAACTTCACATTCCAGGATGTCTGGCTCTAGGTGAGTGATCACACCATTGTGGTTATCTGGGTCATGAAGATCTTTTCTGTATAGTTCTTCTGTGTATTCTTGCCACCTCTTCTTAATATCTTCTGCTTCTGTTAGGTCCATATGATTTCTGTTCTTTCAGTTCAGTCTGTCAGTGCTGTCCGACTGTTTGCAACCCCATGAACCATAGGACGCCAGGCCTCCCTGTCCATCACCAACTCCCGGAGTCCACCCAAACCCATGTCCACTGAGTCAGTGATGCCATCCAACCATCTCATCTTCTGTTGTCCCCTTCTCCTCCTTCCCTCAATCTTTTCCAGCATCAGGGTCTTTTCAAATGAGTCAGCTCTTCGCATCAGGTTGCCAAAGTATTGGAGTTTCAGCTTCAACATCAGTCCTACCAATGAACACCCAGGACTGATCTCCTTTAGGATGGACTGGTTGGATCTCCTTGCAGTCCAAGGGACCCTCAAGAGTCTTCTCCAACACCACAGTTCAAAAGCATCAATTCTTTGGTGCTCAGTTTTGTTTATAGTCCAACTCTCACATCCATACATGACCACTGGAAAAACTATAGCCTTGACTAGATGGACCTTTGTTGACAAGTAATATCTCTGCTTTTCATATGCTGTCCAGGTTGGTCATAACTTTCCTTCCGAGGAGTAAGTCTCTTTTAATTTCATGGTTGCAGTCACCATCTGCAGTGATTTTGGAGCCCCCCAAAATATAGTCTGTCACTGTTTCCCCATCTATTTGCCATGAAGTGATGGGACTGGATGCCATGATCTTAGTTTTCTGAACGTTGAGCTTTAAGCTAACTTTTTCACTCTCCTCTTTCACTTTCATCAAGAGGCTCTTTGGTTCTTCTTCTCNGCTCTTTAGTTCTTCTTCTCTTTCTGCCATAAGAGTGCTGTCATCTGCATACCTGAGGTTATTGATATTTCTCCTAGCAATCCTGATTCCAGCTTGTGCTTCCTCCAGCCCAGCGTTTCTCATGGTGTACTCTGCAAATAAGTTAAATAAGCAGGGTGACGATGTCCTTTGTTGTACCCATTTTTGCATGGATGTTCCCTTGGTACCTCTAATTTTCTTGAAGAGATCTCTAATCATTTCCATTCTGTTGATTTCCTCTATTTCTTTGCATTGATCACTGAGGGAGGCTTTCTTACCTCTCCTTTCTATTCTTTGGAACTCTGCATTCAAATGGGTATATCTTTCCTTTTCTCCTTTGCCTTTCCCTTCTTTTCTCAGGAATTTATAAGGCCTCCTCAGACACCCTTTATGCATTTCTTTTCTTGGGAATGGTCTTGATCACTGACTCCTGTACAGTGTCACGAACCTCCATCTATAGTTCTTCAGGCACTCTGTCTGTCGGATCTAATTCCTTGAATCTATTTGTCACTTCCACTGTATAATCATAAGGGATTGATTTAGTTCATACTTGAATGGTCTAATGCTTTTCCCTACTTTGTTCAATTTAAGTCTGAATTTGGCAATGAGGAGCTCATGATCTGAGCCACAGTCAGCTCCCGGTCTTGTTTTTGCTGACTGTATAGAGCTTCTCCATTTTTGGCTGCAAAAACTATAATCAGTCTGATTTTGGTATTCAGCCATCTGGTGATGTCTGTGTGTAGAGTCTTCTCTTGTGTTGTTGGAAGAGGGTGTTTGCTATGACCAGTGCATTCTCTTGGCAAAACTCCGTTAGCCTTTGCCCTGCTTCATTTTGTACTTCAAGGCCAGACTTGCCTGTTATTCCAGGTATGTCTTGGCTTCCTACTTTTGCATTCACATCCCGTATAATGAAAAGGACATCTTTTGGGGGTGTTAGTTCTAGAAGGTCTTGTAGGTCTTCATAGAACCATTCAACTTCAGCTTCTTCAGCATTAGTGCTTGGGGCGTAGACTTGGATTACTGTGATACTGAATGGTTCGCCTTGGAAACGAACAGAGATCATTCTGTCGTTTTTGAGACTGCACCCAAGTACTGCATTTCGGACTCTTTTGGTGGCTATGAGGTCAACATACACATACACATTTGAAGATCCTGATATTCGGTCAACCTTTCCATGTTATTCAATAGGGATGTGAGGTCTTAGAGGTAACTGGGGAAACAATAGAATTTGGAAACTGGAAGGCATACGCCCCTGATGTATCCAAGGAACTTGAACCAGAACTGATGCCATTTGGGAGTGGGCAGGCAGAAGTAAGCTGAATAAATTGCCCTTTGTGTCTGAACCATGGTTCCAGGTGGCGAGATCTTGATAATAATGTGCTGCGTTTACGCCGGACAGAGGTCAACCTTTTGGTTTTGGGGAAGGGTCTTTCATCACCACTAAATCTGGCTCTATCAGAGGCTGCCACCTGCTTTTTTAAAATTCTTTAGATTATTAGAAGATTCATTGTATTCTCAAGAAGAAATGTTTTAAAAAGCTCTGCTACAACAGTAACAATCACATCACAGTCAGCACTCCAGTCTGCCTCACCGTCGTTCTCGGTCCCCGGGCCGTCTTGGCACTGGGCCCTGCTGGAGGAGAGCTGTTTGCTGCTCTCTAAGAGAACAACTAAGTTCTCTTCTAAATGCATGAGCCAAAGTTCTCGCATTTTCAATAAATACTTGCTCTTGCTTTGGCAAGCTGGACTCTATTGTAGTATCTTACTTATCACGTTATTTTTGAACAAGTCAGATTTTCCCCTCTCACTTAACAAGAAGTCTGGAGATAGATGGTTGCTGACCCCAGCTGGGTTATTCAGAGACCTGAGGCTGAGGTCAGAATTTCTGGGCAGATTCCCCCACTTCTTGGTCTTGATTTCCAGATGGCAGCCCCCACTCTGTGCAGTATACCCTCATTCAAAGCAGTGAGAATAGGAAAGGGGGCCCCTTACTTATTACTGTTGTAAACCGTACTCTGCCCCTCACCGTGACAGGCATCCTTTATACTCCCCTCTGCAGCTGCCAAACTTGGCCATACGTATATATGCCCCTTGGTGTAGTGAAGGTAAATTTCACACATCAATCAACACTTAGTAACCCATTTATGCCCCAGAACATCACTGGAGAATCACTTGCTTATATTGCAGCGGTATTTCTTATTGTCTTGAGAATGGAGTGATGCGTGTGACTCACTCTGAAAACAAAATAGAGACCAGGGAAGGCCAGGCAAGCCTGGGGTTGTATCCCAAGTTTGAAAGTCTTTGCCTGAGTTGGGCTTCTGTTGACCACTCTGGTCCTCGATCCTTAGCTTTCCCGCAGTTCAAGGCCATCTTGCAACACTAGATGGATTCCCGCCCAAGCTCATTCCCAGCGTATGGTTTTCTACCTGCCCGTTGACAGCCTGAAATGTGCTTCCCCAGACTGTAACATGATGGAGACCTCATCATGTTCATCCTCAGCTCAAATGTTCCCTCCCCCGGGAGCCTTCTGTGACTACACCAGCTGCATTACATCGCCTCTCCAAACTCCCTCTCCATCATGCTGCTCTGGGACTCTCTCTTCACAGCACTTTTCACCACCTGAAAATGTCGTGCCCATCTCTTGTTCTCTCTCAGTCATTCCCGTTGGGATCTGAGCTCCACGCCCACCGGGTCAGGGTGTGTCCCCTGCTTCCACTCACCTGGAGCATGTAGATGGACCCCTAAAGAGGTGTTGACCACGGCGGGGTGGGGGGGGGAGTGAACCAGCAGTCATTGTCAGGGAGAAGCCCAGGGTTTTAGGTGATTTCGGGGAAGGCGAAGAGCTTACTGGAGAGCAGAATTTCTTCATGAAAATACAGATGATGCCCACAGGCCATCACAGTGTGGCAGAGGCCTGAGCTTCACCCGCTGTTCTGTGTGTGCTGCTCAGGAGACGCATCCCCGATCTTTTTCGCAGATGTGGGTGGAGCCAGCTTGTGATTTCAGGTCCTTGCTGCAGCCACGTGAGCTGTTCTTGGCAGCTGTCTTATGCATTCATGATTTAGGACAGAACGACAAAGCCATCCATATATAAAGGGGAAAAAAACCCGCAAGTGCTCTTCACTGTATTGTCTTCCAAGAGAACCCTGAGTGCTCACTACCTGCCAAATAAGAGCTTGTGCCAAAAAGACAGAGAATAAAAGTCTCGAAAGAAATAATGGAAAAAAAGGATCAGAACTGAGGAGCGTTTACTGACCGCCGCAGTCCAGGCAGGAGCACTGGCCGCCTTGGACTTCCCGATGCAGCCAACAGAGGGACTGAACAAAGACGCCATAGTTCGCCTACAGCTCGGGTGAAAGGGCGCGTGGTTTCGCCCATGGTGCAGATGCCCTGGCCCGGCGGTGTCTCTCTGGCCGTGAGACTGCAGCATTTCCCTCGAGGCCAGTGAGCTCCTGGCAGTTTTGTTCCCGGAGCCGTTGTCCATTTTCGAGTTCCTTTCCCTGAAGAATGTGTGTTCTGTGCCCCTGCTAATGTGCCAGAAATGGGGCAACCTGCCCCTGTGCTGGAGCAAAAGCAAAGGTTATTGGCCATCTTGGCAGATGCGGGGTCATTGTCTATAGCTCTAGGAGCTTATTAGTGTTTGGTGTCTTCTTGTTTTAAAATGACTGAGCCGCAGGTGAGCAGTCTTGCCAGTGTCCATAAATAATAAAAGAACACTATGTTTTTAAATTTTATTTTCAACCCCCCTACTCAATCAGTCAGCTTCCAGCCAAGAGCATGCTACAACAAAAGAAGGTTTTATGCCAAAGTGATAATAGCACGTAATGAACAGAGCGCTAAAAAGATAAGAAGCTAACTGACATTGTTGCTGTTTCGTCACTGAGTCATGTCTGACTCTTTGCCACCCCACGGACTGCAGCATGCCAAGCTTCTCTATCTTTTGCTATTTCCCAGAGTTTGCTCAAACTCATGTCCATGGGGTCGGTGATGCCATCCGGCCATCTCATTCTCTGTTGCCCCTTCTACTCCCGCCCTCAATCTTTCCCAGCATCAGGGTCTTCTCCAATGAGTCAGCTTTTTGCATTACGTGGCCAAAGTACTGCAGCTTCATCATCAGTCCTTCCAATGAATATTCAGCGTTGATTTCCTTTAGGACTGACTGTTTGATCTCCTTGCAGTCCAAGGGACTCTCAAGAGTCTTCTCTAACACAATTTGAAAGCATCAGTTCTTCGGCGCTCAGCCTTCTTTATGGTCCAACTCTCACATCTGTACATGACTACTGGGAAAACCATAGCTTTGACTACACAGACCTTTGTTGACAAAGTAATGTCTCTGCTTTTTCATATACTGTCTAAATTAAAGGAAAATAGTTAAAAGTAAAGCAGAAGTCAAACCAAGTCTGGGCAGAGAATTCCTAAAATAAGAGTGTTTCTTAGTTAAGAGACCTAATAAAAGTAGACCAGGTTGAGGCATCTGGCCTTCCTCTTATTTCCACCAAAAAAGGGGGAAAAATGCTCAGGGGAGGGAAAACAAAAGGAAATAAACAAAAGAAAGTCATTTGAACACGGGTGCCGGAAGGTTCTTACTGGAATTGGGCAGTGCATGTGTTGCCAGAGTGGGCATCCATAAATGGTCGGAAAAAAAAAGCAGGTGAAAAGAGGTTTCTTCACAAACCCTCAAACACTTGAGGTCACATGGATTTGAACTTTAAAAGCTTAAAAAACATGTAGTCCTGAGGATGTAATTTTTAACCCTCTTTCAAAGCTCTCCACATGAGATTTTATAGCCTAGGGGAAAGAAAAGAAGAAGCTGTTACTCTACCCACCGCAGAGTCTTCCAGTAATTTGGTGATGTAAACGAAATGCTTTTTGTATGCTCTTTTCCCTTTAGAAAAGAATAAAATTCTATCTCCCAATAAATGCTAGTGAAAAAAAAGTGGTTCAGGAGAGGGCAAAGGGAAAGCAGGCCATTTTATTTTCTCAGCCACCTGTTCTGAGTTCCTGTTTTTCCTCTCAATAAAAACTCCAGTCAGGTTGTATTCTGATGCCTGTCACTCCCAATTCATCGGGTGACAAGACTGTTCTACACTGATAAGTTTAGCTCTGCATGTGTGCCCAAGGAATGTGCTAGGATCAGAGGACTCTTCCCGTGTCTATGTTGGAGTTGGGTTGCTGAACTTCACTTATGGTGCCCCGTTTCTGTATGCACTGGTCTGCCTGTATCATTTAATCTGGCAAAGTCAATATAAGGATTAATAATAGCTTTGCAAACTACAAATAAAAGTATGCCACTTTAAATTTTGGGCAGTGAGCTGGCATTTTGTCATTTAATCATTTCACATCATTACACCGCAATATGGAATGTAATGACATGACACTCGCAAATGACAAACACTTGGTTTCTCCTCTATGGGAAGAAGTAATGTAATAGGGAGCAAATTGTATCCTTAAAGGTTGCCGGAGTTTCACTCCCACAGTTTGGGATTAAGATACCGAGCAGATACAAGGTGAGGAAAAGGAGACGCTCTCCTCCAGATATCCTGGGTAAGGCACACTGGGAAGCGAGTTGTCTCCATTCAGATGGAGCAGTCCTGATACTGTCTGTGTCTTTCCTTACCAGGGACTCATGCTGAACGCCACGCATAGGCTGCTTTCCTTTATCAAAGGCCGAGCTGAAATGGGGACAAGAAGGGAAACTGTGGTTGACAATTTTATTTTATAATTATATTGTCATAAAGTGAAAGTGAAGTTGCTCAGTCGTGTCCGACTCTTTGCTACCCCATGAACTGTAGCCTACCAGGCTCCTCCATCTATGGGATTTTCCAGGCAAGAGTACTGGAGTGGGGTGCCGTTTCCTTCTCTAGGGGAATTGTCCCAACCCAGGGATCAAACCCAGGTCTCCCGCACTGTAGGCCGATGCTTTCCTGTCTGGGCCACCAGGGAAGTCCGTGTTGTTATATGTGAAAACTAGTTAGCCCTGGTTAGTGGTTGTTTAAATTTCACATCAGGCGGTACATGGCTGATGGATGTTCTACAGAATGATCACCCCTGGTGAACTCTTCTTGTCCTTGGGGAAGTTCCTTCTTTGCAGTGCAGCACACCAGATTTATTCTTTCAGTAGTATCTTCAAGGCATCTTGGATTTTACATGTCCAATACAAAGCTCATGATTTTCTAGCACTCTCTGGACAGACGTCAGCCCAGTCATGTACAAAACTAAGAGGCATCCTGACCACTGGACTGTCTGACCCTTCCAGGGATTGTATGCAGCTTGTGGAACGCTGGTTCAGCCAGGACTTCAACCCATCAGAACACCAGCTCTAACTAGTGGACCCAGTTGGGCCTTCTGGTTTAACCCCTCACTTCCTGTTGGTTCACCTTCCAGGGACCGTTTTTTCTTCTCTTTAATGGAGCCTCCTAGCCGAAGCAGCCTCTGTCTCTCCTGGACACCTACCTGAGTTTATTCTCTCCCTCTTCCCCTCCATGCAACTCCCCCGTTCAGTCTCCATGCTGCAGCTGGAGACCCCTGCAGAACTCAGACATGGTCTTTCCCTTCACTGCTTGGAGCCCATTCGTGAGTGCCCCCCGATGGAACGAAGAGCCGTGGGCCTCCTGAGAACGGCGCGCTGCCTGTGACAGCTCAGTGCCCTCTTCGACAGTCTCCTTCTGTGTTTTCTGTGCTCCAGACTCACTGCCTTTTTGAGTTTCCCAGTTTCTTTTACTCATCTTGATGCCTTTCTCCAGTAGACTTCTGTCCCTGTGTGTCTGTTCGTCTGGAATCCTCTCCCCTCACTTCACCTAGCAGACTTATATTTGGGTTCTCAGCTCATGTGTCACCCATCGGGGGACATAATATGCGTCATGTCCCATGCTTGTCGCTCGTTTAGGACCTCTGAAGCATATAACTTAATTTGGAGCTACACATTCACGGATAGAACTGATAGTCATTCAGTCAGTGCCATTTTTTCCACCAAACCTCTTGTCCCAGGGCGG
Source organism: Redunca redunca (assembly GCA_006410935.1). Taxonomy (NCBI): domain Eukaryota; kingdom Metazoa; phylum Chordata; class Mammalia; order Artiodactyla; family Bovidae; genus Redunca; species Redunca redunca. The sequence continues at coordinate 607,742 of SJYQ01004594.1, forward strand.
CAGGGACCGTGCCTAATTTTGCTCATTATTGTGTTTTCAACTTTAGCAGAGAACTCATTACACAGCCAGTACTTATTCCTTCAGCCAACAAATATGAAATATCTGTTAAAGGGGCAAGTTGACAGAGGGCCAGAGACGTTACTCAGGCTATTTGGGGCAGTGGCCTTGCCGTGCAGCTTCATCGTCTTGTTCTCCTGTTGGAAACGTGATCTGCAGAAAATTCTAAGCTGAAAATGGGTTTCTCCACCATGAAGAGTCACCCCCATCACGGTAAAGAAACTTTCTGGCCATCTCAGCTCCAAGCTCTGCTATTAACAGCCTCACACCAGGGACACGCAGGTCTTTGGATGCACAGGTGGCGTTCACCCTTGGGGGGTGAGAAGGGAGACGGTGTCAGTATTTCTGAAGCCTGAAAACACAAGGCAATTCTCAGAGTAATTTTTGGAGTAGGTCAGTTCTTACTTAGTGGAAAATCTTCGCCTGTGTCCTCGCCATCTGTGTCAATGGAGAGTTTAGGACCAGTGGTGTGGTCATCAGCGAATCGGGAGCCGCAGACTGAGCCTACATGCTTCAGAGGGTCTGAGAATGACAAGCAGAAAACTTGACCCGGAACACGTTCCCCTGGAGGTGACACATGAGCTGAGAACTGAGACAGGACTCGAGGCACCTAGGGACATCGGGGGACATTTGGTTAATATCTGGGGACATTTTTGGTTGTCCTAACCAGGGGAGGGGACACGACTGGCATCTCATGAGTCAGAGTCAGGGTGCTGCTAACTATCCTACAAAGCACAGGAGGCTTCCCATAATAGAATCACGTGACCCAAAATGCTAATGCTTCAGAGGCTGAGGAACCCGGGTGTGGAACCTTTAGAGACCTCACGACTCTATTCTAAAGACCGACAGAGCCAGTCTTGGAGGAGACTCCCTGCGGGGAGGCCACAGAAAGCATCTGCTGTCAGTGAAGCCTTGGACTCTTCTCGTTTTCAATATCAACACACTTAGGAAAAGGCGAGAACCACAGGAGAGAGGCGCGTAAGAAGCAGACCGAGGCGGGGCAGAAGAGCGCTTCGTAGATATTAGCCCAGCTGTGGAGGCCACATGCATCTTTGAGTTATGACCCGATAAGGGTTTTGAGAGCTTGCCAACTACACATTCAAGAAAAACACAGGAAAAAGTTGAGCTGATGATATCCGTCATGCAATTTCCCTTTAAGCACAGCCTCATAAATACCAACTATAGAGTCCAACTGAACTTATTGGAAATATCCCCAAAACCTTGGAAAATAGACAAGTGCAGGTGGTAAGATATTTACTGAAATGAACTGTCTGTGAATGAAAAATATGTGAGCAAAATAGATATTTTATCTGTCATGTTGTTCACAGAAAGAGATCCATTAAGTTTCTCCATTTCATTCGGCTCCTTTTGGTATGAAAGCACTTGAAACTAGATCTTCATTTTCCTTTAAAAATTCAGTGTGGAAAGTAGGGACTCAATGCCTCCCTCTCCCTCTCCTCCCTCTCTCCAAAAACCGGTAATATTTTTGAAACCTTGACGGCAACTTCTGCAAATACCAAACTATGTCTTCTTACTGACAGTCATGTGGGTAGAAGGAAAATGAAAAGCAAGCGGCTGGCCAGATGGAGTTTTAAAGCCCTTTGACCCTTTTTAGGAAAACAGAATGGTCACTGAATATCCACATTTTTAAGAAGCTGAGAAGTCTTGCAGTGGATCAGTATCAAATTATAATTATACATTTTTACTGAGTGATCTTCACCTGCAAAGTGCTCTGCCTGTGCTAAAAAGGATGCGTAAATTATGGTCTCTGACTTCAAAGAGCTTCACTCTATTTTTGAGGAAGGAGCATTTACACATAGAAAGTTAAGCGCCAATTCTATTAATTCCATTTTCTATCTTGGTGCCGTTTAAATTAAATTAAAATCTTACTTCCTCAGATTGGCCACGTTTCCAGTTCTCAGTGTCCACGTGTGGCTCGTGACCACTGTTTGGGATCGCACAGAGCGAGAATCCCGTCTTCGCCCCAGGTTCTGTTGGATAGCACTACTCTAGAGTGCAACTTGACTTTCCCTTAAAAAGAAAAAATATCTGGATGTCTAACCAACCCCGTGCTTTAATGTTGGTCAGACCTGCATTCTGGCTCCGCAGTCTACACGCCGCTTGACCTCAGTCATATCTCTTAACCCATCTAAGCTCCACTGTGCTCATCTTTAAGAGAGAGAGAGAGAAGGTAAGAGGGCTTTCTTCAGAAGCTGTTGTGAGAAGTAGATGAGGTGTTACACACAGGGTGCTCAGTCCCGGGCAAGTGTTCAGTCCTGTATTGCTATATGTGTTATATGAATTATCTTAACTCACAGGCATGGCAGGGACAAGACTGCTCACCCACCAGTCCGTATCCTCCCTGGCCTTGCCCCGGTCCTTGGGGGTGAGGCAAGTGGTGTGACTGTTGCTGCCGTGGGATGGACGTGTGTGGGGAGTCCTTCTGGCGGAGAAATCACTGCCCCCCTGCAGTCCTCCACGCGCTCCTGTTCTCTTTGGCGGCGTGCGTAAAGGCCAGAGTCTCAGGGAGGATGCAACTTGGACCCCTGAGCCGTGGCATGGAGGGCTGCTCGCCTCCAGAGGACTTGATGTGGGCCGAGCCACTCGGGCTCGGAGATGCGCATTCGTCTGCACTGCAAGGATGGGCGTCGTCTGAGGCCTTTAGGTTGACTCTCTGCCTGCGTCTGTCCAACATTCTCAGACCTGTTGAGGCTGGATCACTCTTTGCTACGTTCATTGATGTGCTTTTTATTCAGGGACTTTCCTTTTTCTCATCATCCGATCTAGACTGAGAGGCCAATACTCCTCAGAGAAGAGTTTTAATAGTAGAAATGCAGTGGAGTGAACTGACGGTGATAGTCGCTCAGTCCCATCCGACTCTGTGACCCCGCGGATTGCAGCCCACCAGGCTTCTTTGTCCATGGAATTTTCCCAGCAAGAATACTGGAGTGGCTTTCCATTCCCCTCTCCAGGGGATCTTCCAGACCCAGGGATCGAACCCAGGTCTCCTGCCTTGCAGGCAGATTGTTTACCAGCCTGAGCCACCGGAGAAGCCCAGTAGAAATGCAGAGAATAGCTTTTTTGAGTTTCAAAATTCTGGACGTTTGAGTATCTGAAAACTTGAGCATAAGAAAGCATGAAGTTTCTGTTATAACATAGCAGAATGAGAGTACTTCATTCTCTTGCTAAGTGCAGATTCCCTAGACTTGTTTCGGGGAATAGAAGGAAGTAGCAAAAAATTATAGTACACCCAGGAAGAAATTTGAGTTCCTTGGTGGCTCAGACGGTAAAGAGTCTGTCTGCTGTGCGAGAGACCCAGGTTCGATCCCTGGGTTGGGAAGATCCACTGGGGAAGGAAATGGCAACCCACTCCAGTAATCTTGCCTGGAAAATTCCATGGACTAAGGAGCCTGGTGGGCTACAATCCACAGGGTCGCAAAGAGTCGGGCACGAATGAGCAACTTCAGTTTCACTTTGGCTACCTAGAGTCTGAGTGCCTGTAGGCAAGTTAAGTGGGCCCTCTGAGTGTTTCCTTGACAGAAAGACAGACAATAAGGTCATCTCAGAAAATTCTTTCGATGCTAGAGGATGACAGTGTAGGCCAGCTACAGTCAATAGAAATATTTTTGATGATGGAAACGTTCTGTATCCCTGTGGTCCAGTATGACAGCCACTAGCCACATGTGCCTGCTGAATACTTAAAATGTGGCTAGTGCAGCTGAGGAATCGGAATTTTAAAGTTTAGTTAATTTTAAGTCATTCTGATGGCCACACATGGCTAGTGGCTACCATCTTGAACTGTGCATGTCTAGACCAAATTTCCCCATCCCAAAGTCTTTGCTCTTATATGTCCCCAAACTTAGATGCACAGCTATGGTTCTGTTGACTGAGGAACCATGAATGGACTGAGACGGTTTCTTCCAGCCAACAGCAAAAAGGCACAATATAAAAATCAATTTGTTATCAAAAAGTGACATTTCTTTCACTCTTGGCTTGTGAATCTTCTGTAGTGCCTTAAGATAGAGGCTTGTTTCCCTCTGAGAGAGATCTGGAGAAGGCACAAATTAGACTGTTCGCTTCAGCCCTCAGCATCAGGCTTCACACTGGTGAGTTTCACCAGAGCCAGGAAATCTGCTCGTAAGGCCACATGACTGACTGTTAAGAAGGGGTCACTCCCCTGACAACACATGGCCTCTTGGGTCCCCAGATGCTAGCGTGGAGCCTTTTGCTCACACCCACTGCCGGCCACCCAATGGGGCTGGCTCTTGGATTTGTTTCCCTCCTCTTCCTGCATGTTAATCCTCCTGCCATTGGCTCACTCCATTAGGCAGATCTGAGGCAGAGAGTAATTGCCTACATGAGTCCCACTTACAGGAAGGGGAGAAAGATAAAATGGCAAAGACACCCAGAGAGAGATGCGCATGTGTTTTTGTTTCTGAGTTCTCCATGATTTGATTAAAATGGTTCGCAGGCACAGAAGATGTTGCCTCTGCCAGCTGTCATGGCTGAGTGTGGGTCCCTGCAACGGGGCAATTAGAGCAGGCAGGATAATGCCTGGATAGCAGCCTCCCCCGCAGGCCTGGACTCCCTCTGATCCTGGACTTGGCACACTCCTCCCGTTTATCAGTCCCAATTTTCCCAAGGCCCTGCCTCTTCCAGGAAGCCCTCCCCCAGCACAGAAAAAGAGCCGTAGCAGCGCCCGCTCCCCAACCCCTTGTTTGTGTTTGCGGTAGATAACAGCAATTAATTCTCTTATCTACCAAATAAATTAGGTCATCGTGGTATTTGTCTCCATCCACACTCTTTGAAAGCTCCCAGAGAAAAGAATGTATTCGTGGACTCTCTCTGTACAGCACTCCATTAGATAAGTGGTTGCATCCTCATTTTTCTTACCCCAGCCCTCCTGATGGATTCTGTACACTTGCAGTGATACACTTTGATTTCTGATGCCCAACCCTCCCCTATACTCCCACAGAAAAGATAACCCAGAGCTGAATAAAAGAGGTATTCTTTTAAAATGGTGTTCATAAAGGGACATCATACCACATCAGAATAAAAGACTTTGGCTTGCATATCATTTCCCCATGCTAACTGCTTGTCTTTTTTTTTTTTTTTTTAACCATTGATGAAAGTGTATCAGGCTAATTATATAATATTTGAACTTTCTCAATAAAGCTCTAAGAAAGAGAGGAAGCAGAAGGAAGGGAGGGAGGGAGAATGATGAGGCCACATGCACAACTTTAAAGCCCTCAACTTTGCAGAAACTGGAAACCACGGAGAAACTTTAGTATTTTAGTAGCAGTAACACGTTTATATGCAACAAGTCTTATGACTGACATGAAGGTATGTCTCAGAAAATAAAGAACTATAGAGAAAGGAAGTCAATAACTGCTTCTAGACTGTGAGATCTTGAGGCCTGAGGGGGACGTTGGTTACTCTTTCAACCCCCTGATCCTCGTAGAGTCCGTGGTACAACAGCTACTTAAAAGATGTTAACTGAACGGATGTGAATTCCACTACTTGGTCAACACCAGCCGTCGGCTGCTGTGTGAGGTGTGGTGTGTGGGTGCGTGCTGTTGCCCTTCAGCGGTGTCTACCTCTGCGCGTGACCCCGTGGACTGTAGCCCAGCAGGCTCCTCTGTGCGTGGGTTCTCCAGGTAAGAACACCAGGGCGGGTTGCTATTTTCTTCTCCAAGGGATCTTCCCCACCCGGGGATCGAACCTGACTCATGTCTGCTGCATTGGCAGGAGGGCTCTTTCCCACCAGCGCCACCTGGGAAGCCCGAGATGTAGAGCAGTTACCTCCAGTTCTAACAGATGAGTACTGTTTCCGTTTCAGAAAGAAGGAAATTGAGGGGTAGAAAGAGGAAAGTGCTTGCCTTCTGCTTGAACAGTTATATTTGGTGGTCCAGACTGGGCCAGCCCTAACAACTTCCTAGTTTCACCCTTTGCCGGCACAGTTCCATGAGAGTTTGGCACAGACTATTCACGCAAGGCTCTCTGAGACTTTCTAATCCTGAACAGCCATCAGGCATTTGCATCTGCAGGAGGGAAAGCTTGTAGGAAGTGTCACAGTGCCCTGTACGTCTCCTCTGGAAGAGACTTTGTTGATCCTGTTTTCACAAAACTGGGCTGTGTATTTTCCTGAGGGCCGCTGCCTTCATAGACTCTTAGCCTGTAAAGATGAGCATATTGACCTCGCAAAGTACTTGATTTTACCTGTGTTCCTTGCTCTTTTATTTCTAAGATTCCTTTTATATGTTTAATTGCCATTTTGATGTGTTCAGTGCCATGAAGGAAAATAGATAATCAAGCAAATGAAGAAAATAAACAAGTTAAGGACCAGAAGCACTGATACCTGTGGGACTGGCTAACTTATTCACTCTCAGTGGTGATTACCTGGCTGATACATCACTGCAGTGACACTTGCGTATAGTGGCCTTTTTACCCTCTCTTCTCCCAGGGTAAATAGCTTTACTGGGGAGACGCTGATTACACAATCAATTCGTGCTTTTTTTTTTTTTTTTAAGAAATGTGGATGTACAGTAGAATGAGATAACATCTTTGCCCACAAATTCCTCTCCCGCTCATATGGAAAAAATAACTATGAACAGCTAAATCTTGTCCCACTCTTTGCAACCCCATGAACAGTAGCCTGTCAGGCTCCTCTGTCATGGGATTTTCCCAGGCAAGAATACTACTGGAGTCGGTTGCCATTTCTTTCTCCAGGGGATCTTCCCAACCCAGGGATCAACCCTTTGTCTCCTGTGCTGGCAGGCAGATTCTCTATATATACATATATATATGCCCATGTTTGCATATATATACATATATATATATATACACACACACACACACACATCTTTTATTGGTTTATTAATATGCATATTAATAAAGCATATTAAACTTCAA
>SJYQ01004594.1:614723-722504 GCA_006410935.1 Redunca redunca
TTTAACAATTTTAATAAATTTGCCCTTAAAAATGTATCTTTAACATCTTAAATATACTTTTGCATAATATGTATACTTATGTATACACATTTGTACAAGATGTGTATGCACAGATGTGTATACATGCACGTGTGTACATATCTGTATATATGTATGTGTACATGTATTTATATACACATACATACACACAGAAACATACACAAATCTAAACACACACTTATAAACACAGATACACACACATCCCCAGTTGATGGGCACACAGGTTATTTTTTAATTTTTCTAGGTCACACACTTTGCTGCAATGCTCATCCTGGATATATATATATATATATATTTTTTTTTTTTTAATTTGTCTGACTATTCCTTTAGTAGAATCGCAAGATTGCATTTTATTAAATTTAATATTAAAAATGGAAAATCTCCCTTTATGCAACACAATAGGGATAAACCATGGACCTTTCCATCAAACACTGAAGCCGTCATGCTCACCCTTGGTGAGAAAGTCAGGTTCCACACCAGAGATAATGAATGTATAGGAAACACAGAGCATCGTACAGGCATATAGGAAACACTCAAAGAGGTTAGTTGTAAATACAAACGAGCGATTGTCAGAATGTGATGGAACTCCTTGTTCTCTTTACTGCAAATTAACTCTGGGGGAGGACTCGCCGGGCAGCCTGGCTCAGCGGAAGCCAGGAGATAAACTGGATCCCATCCATCACAGCCCCACCCCTGCCCCAGAGCTACTGGTGCCTCCGACTCCCCCCCGCCCCCAAATAGACGCATCCATCAAGTGCCATGCAGAAGTTTATCTTCCGTGCCAGGACCGCAGCAGCAAGGGGCAGAGTCTCCGCATGAGGAATCTGGAATTTACATCTGTGTATGTGGGGAGCGGACTGGAAACGTCAGACTGTATTTACCTTGAATTTCCCAGCAATCTGCAGGCAGAAGCATCAGATGTGGCTCTCATGAAGTAAGGGCATCTTACATGTTCCATGCAAGGCTATTCTCCAAGTGCTTTCTACCCCATTATTTCAGATCCGAGGAGAATGGAGTCACCTCTTTCAACCACTTGAAATAGGAAGAAGTTTACCTCTCCGAACACATCCTCCCTTGTTTTGCTTTCCGTCTTTGCTTTCATTTTGATAAGACAAAACCTGCAGCCCAGACTCCAGACCTTGCTCCTCAGCAGCTCCAAATGCAGCAGTTCTGGGCACCATTGGAAGGAGGTCTTCATGGGGCCCAGGCTAGACTGACAAGTCAGCTCAAGATCTGGTCCTAAGAGCAGAGAGGAGTTCAAAAGTTTTGCCCTTCCCAGATAAAAGATACTTGCTTTCAGTTTCTTAATGGGAGGAACACCAGCTTTGTGGTGAAGCTGGCAAGGCACAATACATAGAAAAGAGGTATATTTTTTTGGTATTCCTAGAATCCTACAGTTCGGGGTTTCCTGATGGTGCTGCAGGGAAAGAATCCCACTGCCAGTGAGGAGACAGAGAAGACGTGGGCTGATTCCTGGGTGGGGAGAATCCCCTGGAGCAGTAAGTGGCTACCCACTCCAGGATTCTGGCCTGAGAAATTCCGCAGATAGAGGAGCCTGGCGGGCTACAGTCCAAAGTGTGGCGGAGTCAGACACGACTGAGCTCAGCATAGCAAATTCTGGAGTTCACATGGCCTCTCCCTCTGTTCCTGTCCCCACTGTCCTGGGAGGAGGGTGTTTCCCATCTCCTGAGAAACTGACATGGAGACAGGAAAGTCCCCAGTTCTCAAGTGTGTGTTAATATTCTGGCTCCCTGCTGCAATTTCAGACACAGTTTACCCTGAAACGTTCCTGGGGGTAAGGACAGGATAATTTTAGTGTCACACTCAGGATGGAATCTTAAAGATGAAAATGAGGGTCTTGGTCATGGAAATAAGCTTCGAGCATCCTCACGCCTGTCTTCTCCGTTCCTGCTTCAGGCGCCCCCGTAGTTTTGCACAGTGACACACACACAGGATGAGAAGTCAGAGGACAAGGGTGGGTGTGCCGCTGCTCTCTTTCCCTTGGGGGCCAGAGCCAAGTTGTTCAGGTTTATTTGAGCCTCAGCTTCCTCTTTCCAGGTGCCCCCGTGGCTCAGATGGTAAAGAATCTGCCTGCAATGCAGGAGACCTGATTTCAAGCCCTTGGTCAGGAAGATCCCTTGGAGAAGGAAATGGCAACCCACTCCAGTATTCTTGCCTGGAGAATCGCAGGGGCAGAGGAGCCTGGAGGGCTACAGTCCATGGGGTCGCAAAGAGTCAGACATGACTGAGTGGCAAGCACGTCACTTTTCTTCTTTCTACACTTGTTTGGTCAGGGGGGCTGGATGGGATGTGGCTCAGATAAGAGGATGAATGTGAAAGTGTTACAGAACCAAACTCGGGTCCTCGCACTCACGCACAGAGGAGAGTGAAAAAGCTGGCTTAAAGCTCAACATTCAGAAAACGAAGATCACGGCATCCGGTCCCATCACTTCATGGCAAATAGATGGGGAAACAGTGCAAACAGTGGCTGATCTTATTTTTCTGGGCTCCAAATCACTGCAGATGGTGATTGCAGCCATGAAATTAAAAGACACTTACTCCTTGGAAGGAAGGTTATGACCAACCTAGACAGCATCTTAAAAGGCAGAGACATTGCTTTGTCAACAAAGGTCCATCTAGTCAAGGCTATAGTTTTTCCAGTGGTCATGTATGAATGTGAGAGTTGGACTATAAAGAAAGCTGAGTGCCGAAGAATTGATGCTTTTGAACTGTGGTGTTGGAAAAGACTCTTGAGAGTCCCTTGGACTGCAAGGAGATCCATCCTAAAGGAGATCAGCCCTGGGTATTCATTGGAAGGACTGATGTTGAAGCTGAAACTCCAATACTTTGGCCACCTGATGCGAAGAGCTGACTCATTGGAAAAGACCCTGATGCTGGGAAAGATTGACGGCAGGAAGAGAAGGGGACGAAAGAGGATGAGATGGCTGGATGACTCAATGGACATGGGTTTGGGTGGACTCTGGGAGTTGGTGATAGACAGGGAGGCCTGGCATGCTGCAGTCCATGGGGTTGCAAAGAGTCGGACACAACTGAGCGATCAAACTGGAGTGAACACCCATGCGCAGTAAGGCCAATCAGTGGACACCAGGTTGTGCTGAAGGAAAATGCAGCCGTGTTTATTGTAGGCACCATGCAACCAGTCCAGGCAGCTAGTGCTTAAAAGGCACAGAGCCCCAAAGGCTTTCAGGGAAAGGTGTTTTAAAACCAGGATGAGGGAGGGAGTTGTGGGGTGTGTGCTCACTTGTGGACAGTCTTCTGATTGGTTGGTGGTGAGGTCATCGGGAGTCAACGTCTTCAACTTCTGACTCCAGCTGGTCTGGGGTCACACGGTTTGTGGACAGGATCCAGTTAACTTCTGCTGTCTGGTGGGTGAGTTTCAGTGTCTACAAAGTAGCTCAGAGGCCTTTGCTTAGAATATTGTCTAGAGCCCTTCAGGAGGACCTAAAGGTCCTGGACTTTATCCACTGGACAAACTATTATTATTTTGTCTTGTTTGACTGTTTTCCTTTCTTTCTGCAATTTCTAACTTCTCTGGTTAAATTTACTCTTTGGAACTCAGGGAAGGCCTGGGAAGCTAAAGTTTCTCTACAGACAAAAGGCAGGCAGAGGGCAGTAGTGGTAGGGTGGGGGAAGGGCGCTTTTTTCTGGGAAGGCCACATAGGGTTCTGCTCAACTACAGACTGCGTGAGTCCTCAGTCACTCAGCCGTGTCTGGCTCTTTGTGACCCCGTGGACTGTAGCCCGCCAGGCTCCTCTGTCCATGGAATTTCCCAGGCAAGAGTACTGGAGTGGGCTGCCATTTTCTCCTCCGGGGGGTCTTCCCGACCCAGGGATCGAACCCTGGACTCTCGTGTCCCCTGCACTGGCAGGTGAGCTCCTTACCACTAGGACCCCCTGGGAAGCCCCCAGCTATCGAGCAGTGTGACTGATAGCAGATAACTGAGATGTGTTCGTTTTACCATTACCATTGGGTGGTTTAGGCACCAAGTCATTTGACTCTTTCGACCCCACGGACTGTAGTCTTCCAGGCTCTTCTGTCCATGGGATTTTCCAGGTAAGAATACTGGAGTGGGTTGCCATTCCCTTCTCCGGGGAATCTTCCTGAGTCAGGGATCAAACCTGGGTCTCCTGTACTGCAGACAGATTTTTTACTGACTGGCCTGGTGGCTCAGATGGTAAAGAACCATTACCATTGCTAACATGATTGTTACACTGTGGTTAAAAAAAACACACAAACAAAAGGCAGTAACCCATGTGGGCAGTTTTGTTGTTTGACCTATTTCAAAAAAACAATGTCAAATCAGCATCTAGACTGTAATTCTGTTAAGAACCAGGGAGGTGCATGATGGGAGATTGAGAGGGGGCGGCATGAAGCACATGACTAGATGGTAGGGCAGGGTGTTTCTTTCCTAGGTCTTTAAGGGTATTTAATGAAATCGCTACTATGTGCCAGTTGCTATCATGAGTCATTGTCATCCGTTTGCCATTGAGCCTTCCCACCAGCCTTGTTACGCAGATAAGCAGGTTGCTCCCATTTTACAGATAAGGACAGAGGGGCCGCGAGAGGTGAGACTCCAGATCCAGGTCCGTCCACCTGTGAGTGGTCCGTAGAGGAGTGTGGACTGTGGCTCCATAGAGCCTGGAGCTTGAGGTGGTGTCCATTCCACCCTTGTTTTATACCTATTTGTTTTATACATGTTTTAGGAAAGTCTTTGTACCAGACACTCATGGTGAAGCCATGTTTGCCTCGGGCTCTGCTAGGAAGGTCCTGTTTCCGGAAGGAGAGTTCCCTGTCTCACCTCTGGTGCAGAATTGGAGAAAAACGCTTTGTCCTGAGTGAATAAATGCATGGGCTTATCTTACCAGGCCCTGCTCTCATTCCCAGCTGTGTCCCAGAGAGAGTTCACACAGTTCCTTCCCATCAGTCTTGTGGAACTGCAAGTTTCAGCAGAGCTGACACTATAGAGACAGTAATTGGTGTGATATTCACACAGAGCAAAAGACGGTCATTTCCTCAGGCACCAAAGAGCAGAACCCAGTTGTGAGGTTCCAGAAAAGGACGGCTGGATGGCCCTGAAGTTGGTGCCACCGTAACATAAACACAGCTCCGATGGCCTCCTGTTGACAGCTGTAATCCTCCACATGGAAGCAGGCAAAACTCTTAACTATTATTTTAGATGACATCCCCCTTTTTAACTCTAAGCAGTGTTCTTTAAACATCTCTAAACTTTCCCAATTCCTCCCCAATGCCATGCTATGAATTTGCTTGTCACTGTAGGCTGTACACAAAGAGAGACACATGCAGCAAGCACAGAGATATCAGGAAGTGGTTTTCCTAGCAACAGTAGTCATCTGAAAGATCCCAGAACATCCTTCCTATTCAGACAGCACTGCGTGTTTTGAATAGTGCTGACAGGTGAAGTGGATTCACGGTATTTAATACAAAAAAATATTACTAGGGATTGGTACTGCACAAAAGCTCAAATATCCATACTATTCACAAGCAGCTGAATTCACTGTTTTTATATCTATCTAGATTATTTAGTGAGGCACAATTGCAAAGGCAAATATTCACCTGCTCACCGAATGACTAATCTGGGGTGTATTATGGAAAGTCTGATTCCCTAGACCTCATTCAGGCACCTGGGACACATCCCTAAATCAAGCCCGGCTCTCTCTATGCAAGCCCGTCCTGAGGATAGTCTTGAAAGATAAAGAGACGTCCCTCCACCAAGTCCCTCAGTAGACGTGTCCAGTTTAAAATAAAAATGAGTCAATACAGTTGACGAAATCTCCCACCCCCAAGGAACTCTATCTGGTTATTGCCGTAACTCTATCAGAAACACTCTCATATCCCTCCTCCATCCTCTCACAAGTAATATCCAAAGAAAATTCATCCCTGCAGGTCAAAAAAGAAAAGAAAAAAAATCACAAGCGACAGAAAAATAAGCCCTCAAAAATCCACTGGAATAAAAGAAAGAGAGAAGAGATGGGAGAGAAATTGAGATGGGTGAAGGGGAATGTAAGACATGAGAGAGGAGGCTGTAAGTTTCAGCTTGCAAGGGAGACTTCAGGAGAATGTGCATTACAGCCTTGACAAGATTCTAACCTGTACGGAGCTTAATTCCGTACAGAAAGAAAGCTTTAAAGCCTTTCAAACTGTGCAAAATTTGCCAGGGTTGTATTCCCACCAGTACTGTCTTGCGTGTTTAGTTGCTCAGTCGTGTCCAGTTCGTGTGACCTCATGGACTGTAGCCCGCCAGGCTCCCCTCTCCATGGGATTTCCCAGGCGAGAATACCAGAGTGGGTTGCCATTTTCTTCTCCAGGGGATCTGTGTGACCCAGGGCTTGAACTCGTGGCTTTTGTGTCTCTTGTACTTCAGGTGGGTGCTTGACTTGCTGGGCCATTGGTGAAGACCAGTTATTTTACATATACATGAATCCATGCCCTGTGCACCCTCTGTGTGTACAGAACTGCACCGGGCTCTGAGGGTATGAGGAGTCTCCCTCTTGGCTTATAGTTTAGTTAGAGACGGAGCAAGGAGAGAAAGTGCTAACTAACAACCGCTGGAGGCGTGTACTGAGCTTCAGTATTTCGTAATAAGTGACAGCCTACATGTTGTATCAGAAAGAGGGACTACCTACAGGTCAGTTCAGTTCAGTTGCTCAGTGGAATCAAACTCTTTGAGACCCCATGGACTGCAGCACACCAGGCCTCCCTGTCCATCACCAACTCCCGGACTTTACTCAGACCCATGTCCATTGAGTCGGTGATGCCATCCAACCATCTCATCCTCTGTCATCCCCTTCTTCTTCTGCTTTCACTCTTTCCCAGCATCAGGGTCTTTCCCAATGAGTCCATTCTTCACATTAGGTGGCCAAAGTATTGGAGTTTCAGCTTTAGCATCAGTCCTTCCAATGAATATTTAGGACTGATCTCCTTTAGGATGGACTGGTTGGATCTCCTTGCAGTCCAAGAGATTCTCAAGAGTCTTTTCCAACACCACAGTTAAAAAACATCAATTCTTTGGCACTCAGCTTTCTTTATAGTCCAACTCTCACATCCATACATGACAACTGGAAAAACCATAGCTTTGATTACATAGACTTTTGTAGGCAAACTAATGTCTCTGCTTTTGAATATACTATCTAGGTTGGTCATAGCTTTTCTTCCAAGGAGCAAGCGTCTTTTAATTTCTTGACTGCAGTCACCATCTGCAGTGATTTTGGAGCCCCCCCAAAATAGATGGGGAAACAGTGGAAACTGTGTCAGACTTTATTTTTTGGGGGGCTCCAAAAAAGTTATGAGCAACCTAGACAGCATATTCAAAAGCAGAGACATTACTTTGCCAACAAAGGTCCGTCTAGTCAAGGCTATGGTTTTTCCAGTAGTCATGTATGGATGTGAGAGTTGGACTGTGAAGAAGGCTGAGCACCAAAGAATTGATGCTTTTGAACTGTGGTGTTGGAGAAGACTCTTGAGAGTCCCTTGGACTGCAAGGAGACCCAACCAGTCCATCCTAAAGGAGATCAGTCCTGGGATTTCTTTGGAAGGAATGATGCTTAAGCTGAAACTCCAGTACTTTGGCCACCTCATGCGAAGAGTTGACTCATTGGAAAAGACCCTGATGCTGGGAGGGATTGGGGGCAGGAGGAGAAGGGGATGACCGAGGATGACATGGCTGGATGGCATCACTGACTCGATGGACGCGAGTCTGGGTGAACTCCGGGAGTTGGTGATGGACAGGGGGGGCTGGCGTGCTGCGATTCATGGGGTCGCAAAGAGTTGGATGTGACTGAGCAACTGGACTGAACTGAACTGAAAATAAAGTCTCTCACTGTTTCCATTGTTTCCCTATCTATAAGACATGAAGTGATGTGACTGGATGCCGTGATCTTAGTTTTTTGAGCATTGAGTTTTAAGCCAACTTTTTCACTTTCCTCTTTCACTTTCATCAAGAGGTTCTTTAGTTCCTCTTCGCTTTCTGCCATAAGGGTGGTGTCATCTGCATAACTGAGGTTATTGATTTCTCTTCTGGCTATCTTGATTCCAGCTTGTGGTTCATCCAGCCTGGGATTTTGCATAATATACCCTGCATAGAAGTTAAATAAACAAGGTGACAATATACAGACTTGATGTACTCCTTTCCCAATTTGGAAGCAGTCTGTTTTTCCATGTCCAGTTCTAACTGTTGCTTCTTGACTTGCATACAGATTTCTCAGGAGGCAGGTTAGGTGGTCTGGTATTCCCATCTCTTGTTGTGATCCACACAGTCAAAAGCTTTAGCATAGTCAATAAAGCAGAAGTACATGTTTTTCTGGAACTCTCTTGCTTTTTCGATGATCCAGTGGCAATTTGATCTCTGGTTCCTCTGCCTTTTCTAAAACCATCTTGAACATCTGGAAGTTCATGGTTCACGTCCTGTTGAAGCCTGACTTGGAGAATTTTGAGCATTACTTTACTAGCATGTGAGATGAGTGCAATTGTGCAGTAGTTTGAGCATTCTTTGGCATTTCCTTTCTTTGGGCTTGGAATGAAAACTGACCTTTTGCAGTCCTGTGGCCACTGCTGAGTTTTCCAAATTTTCTGGCATATTGAGTTCAGCACTTTCACAGCATCATCTTTTAGGATTTGAAATAACTCAGCTGGAATTCCATCACTTCCACCAGTTTGGTTCATAGTGATGCTTCCTAAGACCCACTTGATCTTTGCATTCCAGGATGTCTGGCTCCAGGTGAGTGATCACACCATTGTGATTATCTGGGTCATGAAGATCTTTTTTATATAGTTCTTCTTTGCAGTCATGCTACTTCTTCTTAATATTAAATGTGTGCTTTAAAATAGTCTGCATTGGGGTATAAGCTGTGGCGTGTGAGTGCTTCATCACTCAGTTGGGTCCGACTCTTTGTGACCCCATGGACTCTAGCCCACCAAGCCCCTCTGTCCATGGGATTCTCCCAGCAAAAATACTGGAGTGGATTTCCATGTCCTCTTCTAGGGATTAGCTGTGGGGTTGAAAGCAGATCTGTAAGATGTGGCAGAGTCACACTGATCTATAAACCTGTTGGACAGATTGATTGTGACCATGCCCTTAAAACATCAAGAGCACTGGTGGGTAGCTGCAGTTCTCAGAAGATACGGGTCAGACGTGCAGCTTAAAACTACAGTGTCCTGCAATGGCACACCCACAAAATAGTCAAAATTAAAAGTCCTGACAGTATCAGTATATGCAGGTCAGGAAGCAACAGTTAGAACTGGACATGGAACAACAGACTGGTTCCAAATAGGAAAAGGAGTACATCAAGGCTGTATATTGTCACCCTGCTTATTTAACTTCTATGCAGAGTACATCATGAGAAACGCTGGGCTGGAAGAAGCACAAGCTGGCATCAAGATTGCCAGGAGAAATATCAATAACCTTAGATAGGCAGACGACACCACCCTTATGGCAGAAAGTGAAGAGGAACTAAAAAGCCTCTTGATGAAAGTGAAAGAGGAGAGTGAAAAACTTGGCTTAAAGCTCAACATTCAGAAAACGAAGATCATGGCGTCTGGTCCCATCACTGCATGGGAAATTGATTGGGAAAGAGTAGAAACAGTATCAGACTTTATTTTTTTGGGTTCCCAAATCACTACATATGGTGATTGCAGCCATGAAATTAAAAGACGCTTACTCCTTGGAAGGAAAGTTATGACCAACCTAGATAGCATATTGAAAAGCAGAGCTATTACTTTGCCAACAAAGGTCCGTCTAGTCAAAGCTATGGTTTTTCCAGTAGCCATGTATGGATGTGACAGTTGGACTGTGAAGAAAGCTGAGCACTGAAGAATTGATGCTTTTGAACTGTGGTGTTGGAGAAGACTCTTGAGAGTCCCTTGGACTGCAAGGAGACCCAACCAGTCCATCCTAAAGGAGATCAGTCCTGGGTGTTCATTGGAGGGACTGATGCTGAAGCTGAAACTCCAATATTTTGGCCACCTCATGCAAAGAGTTGACTCATTGGAAAAGACCCTGATGCTGGGAGGGATTGGGGGGCAGGAGGAGAAGAGGACGACAGAGGATGAGATGGCTGGATGGCATCACTGACTTGTTGGACATGAGTTTGAGTGAACTCCGGGAGTTGGTGATGGACAGGGAGGCCTGGCGTGCTGCGATTCATGGGGTCACAAAGAGTCGGACATGACTGAGCGACTGAACTGAACTGACTAACAGTATCAAATATTGAATATGAAGCATTAGCTACTCTTTCACATTGCAAGAGGGCCTGTAAGTGGTACCAGCATTTTTGGGAGAATTTGGCTATATCTGATGCAGTTTAAGATGTACATACCGCATGACCTAGAAATTCCACTCTAGGGTATATTCATTGGAGAGATTCTCATAAATGTACCTAAGGAGACTCAGGTGAAAGTTAATGCTGTCTTGTCTGTAGTATTGAAAGACTGGAAAAGCCTAAACGTCTATCCACGGGGAAGTGGATAAAGAAAAAGTGGTATATTCATATAGCAACTACAGAGAGAGAACAAGGTTTGAACTTGTTTATTTTTTTAATTTTCATTTTTTTGGCCTCACCATGCAGTGCATGGGACCTCAGTTCCCTGAGCAGAGACTGAACCTGTGCCTCTCAGGGGAAGCTTGGAGTCCTAACCACTGGACCACCAGGGAATTTCCAGTTTTGCATTTGTGTAGACTGGAATGGGCTTCCCAATAGCTCAGTTGGTAAAGAATCCACCTACAATGCAGGAGACCCTGGTCCGATTCCTGGGTCAGGAAGATCTGCTGGAGAAGGGATAGGCTACCCACTTCAATATTCTTGGGCTTCCCTGGTGGCTCAGCTGGTAAAGAATCCACCTGCAATATGGGAGACCTGAGTTCGATCCCTGGGTTGGGAAGATCCCCTGGAGAAGGGAAAGGCTACCCACTCCAGTATTCAGGCCTGGAGAATTCCATGGACTGCATAGTCCATGGGGTCACAAAGAGTCAGACATGACTGAGTGGCTTTCACTTCCACTTCAGACTGGGAAATTCTTGGTCTCTAAGCGATCCTTCATCCAAAGCAAATGCTTTAATTCCATGTGTATTTCAAAGTTCTTTCCTCTTCTTCCTACTCCTCCTTACAACAAAGGTACTTTTCAAGCAAATCTTTAGCCAAGAGAACAGACTGAAGTCACAGTCAGCCAGTGTCCATCCTCCTGCAAACAGCAGAGACAGGAGGAGCGGGAGGCTAGAGCCTTTACACATCCTTCTGATCCCGCACCTTCAAGCTGGGGCCTCTGGGAGCCACTCAGTCCTGGCTCCCTTCAGCTGAGGGGATGAATGCAGGCGTAAGTGCTGCCTTTTGGATTAGTTTAGGGCTTCCCTGGTGGCTCAGATCGTAAAGATCTCCCTGCAGTGCAGGAGACCTGGGTTTGATCCCTGGGTCGGGAGGATCCCCTGGAGAAGAAATGGCAGCCCACTCCAGTATTTTTGCCTGGGAAATCCCATGGACAGAGGAGCCTGGTGGGCTACAGTTCATTGGATGGCAAACAATTGGACATGACTGAGCGACTAACACTTTCACTTTCACATTTTGGATTCTTAAAAATTATTCGAATTCCAAAAACTACATGTGTCCCTCATTCCTCGGTGCCGATGTGTGTTCGGTTGCTTCAGTCATGTCCGACTCTTAGAAACCCCATGGACTGTAGCCCGCCAGGCTCCATGGAATTTTCCAGACAAGAACGCTGGAGTGGGTCTTCTTTTCCTACTCCAGGGGACCTTCCCGAACCAGGGATCGAGCCCGTGTCTCTTGCACCTGGCGCACTGGCAGGCGAGTTGTGCACCAGCAGCGCCACCTGGGAACAGCTGGAAAGAGGGCGAAGTTTACGCTTTATGGAGTGCATGTCATTATTCCTGCTCGTGGGCTGTGATTCAGTCAGGCCCTGCGTGTGCGGTGGTATAAACCTCGAGCCACGCAGCCACTGACGAGGACTTGGGGGAGGGTGGAAGGCAAAGGGGACAGCCCACAGAGCAGCCCAAGTCCCGTGCGGCGCGAGCGTCAGAGCAGAGATGGTGCTTCCGTGAGAAAGGGGAGAATGAAACGCAGTTCCGGTTAAAAAACCCAGCAAGCACGAAACTGCATCCTGGCCCCTGCATTGTAAACACTGGCGATACAGAAAGCTAAATCGGGTATCACCCTTGCCCTAAAACAGAAACAAAACCTCCCATCCAAAAACATATGAGTGAGAAGGGAGATAATTCAAGTGACAGTTTCAGGAAGAACTAGGTCAGAGGAAGTACTAGTACTTCATGATACAAGTGTTCTGAAGAGAGAGAACCAACCAGTGGGTTTAAGGAGAGTGAGCGTGAACGACCTTCTGAAGGAGATAAAGACTGACCTGGGTTGTCAAGTTGTGGAACATTGAGTAAAAGGCTACTTAGCCAAGCACATGATGGAATTCCTTTTTTCCTTCCATTTTGTCCTTTGACAGCTTTTTATTGACTCTTTGCTATGTCCCCAGTATTGAGGATATAATGGGAAGCAAAATCAGACATAGTCAACCTTTCAGAGTTTATTTACTTATTTTTTAGTATTTATTTATTTATTGGACTGTGCAAGGCCTTAGCTGTGGCCCCAGACTCTTAGTTGCAGCACTTGGGACCCAGTTCCCTGACCAGGGATAGAATCCAAGCCCGCTGCATTTGGTGTACAGAGTCCTAGCCACTGGGCCACCAGGCAAGTCCACTTCCAGGGTTTATGATCAAGTGGAGAATTCAGACATGAACCCAGACTCTCTAATCTAGAGAATAGAGATGGAATCTGAGAGGAGGAAGGGATCTATAAACGTAAATGAAAAAAGAATGACATCTTTCTTTTCAGAAACCCTTATTTTGCATTCCCTTCCATTATGAATTTAAGCGTCAGAAGTGATAGAATTAATAATATTTGTGATCTTGTTCACCAATATAGATTTCATATTTTTATATTCTATTACAATTATTGCAGACGCTGTGGAATATCATTTGTACTTATCACCACTTCAAAATTACAGTAGTTATTAGACTTTCCACTAGATCTTGTTATTGAATGTCTTAATAAAGAAGCACATTTATTACTATGCTACATTTAAGAAAATATTTTGATAACCAATTATACCAAAATGCAAGTTTCTTTGTAATCCTATGCGTTTTATATCATGGATTTGATAACATTATTCTGGCTTTCCCAGACCGCCATAGGGACCCATGGAACAAAATTATTAAGAACCCCTGCACAGATTAAATAATTACCAACACTAATAAAAACTGCAATTGTGCCAAGAGCTGCAGAGAGAAGTTAAACAATGAAATGAACCTCATGAGAGAGGCTTCCCTGAGGAACTGAGGTTTGAGCCAGGTTACAGAGGAGGAGTCAGCTGTAACTAGCAAGGAAGGAGTGAAGAACATTACAGAAGGAAGCAGCATGGAAAACGTGCCTTGAGATGATGGGGCTAAGGGAACCCAGGGATGCTGCTACGAGATGCCGAGGCAGGGGCGGGGGTGCAGGAGCGCTGGTGTTGGGACGCTGGCTCTGGGATCCCGGCTCTGGGATCCCGCTGCAGAAATGCTGGACTAGGGAGCAAGTGAGGGGAAGATGGTTGTGAACTATGGCCGGAGCAGAGGGCGGAAGTCTGACAAGGCAAAGCGGAAGGCAGTGAATCAAACACGGAAGAGGACAACGAGCTGGCGCACGCGGAGACCACGTGTGGTCAGGTTAGCCGAAGACCAGACCCTGTGTCAGAGAGAGGACAGTGAGGCCTCGCAGGTCTGCCCGGTTCAGTCCTGCTGGCCTCGAGGGCTCTGCGATAGCAAGTGCAGACTTCATCCTGAGGAGAGCAGGAGCCACTGCACGGTTCTCTCATCATCCTGACTTTAGAGAGACCACACTTGGTGAGCTGCTGTGTCAGTCAGTGTTCTCCAAAGAGAGCCCCCCTGTGTGTGTTGATGTGTGTGGCAGTGGTGATTTCGTCAGTAAGTCGTGTCTTGGGACCCCATGGACTGTAGCCCGCCAGGCTCCTCTGTCCATGGGATATCCCAGGCAAGCATACTGGAGTGGGTTACCATTTCCTTCTCCAGGGGATCTTCCTGACCCAAGGATGGAATCCACGTCTCCTGCATTGCAAGCAGGTTTTTTACATAAATATAATATACATCAGTTCAGTCAGTTCAGTCGCTCAGTTGTGTCCGACTCTTTGCCACCCCATGAGTTGCAGCACGCCAGGCCTCCCTGTCCATCACCAACTCCTGGAGTTTACCCAAACTCAGGTCCATCAAGTTGGTGATGTCATCCAGCCATCTCATACATACATACATATATTTATCTGATGGTCAGATTCTCATTATTTGTGCTAGTTACATTCTATAAAGTTGCCATGAACACTGAATTAGCAATACTGTTCCTAGAAGCAGTATAGGGTTAAGTTCCTATGAGCCTCTGGTCACAATATTTTCATCAACTGATCAATACATAACCTTCTTTTATATGTGTTTCGGTTCAAAGACATGTATTTAAAGTATTTATTAACATTGAACTCACAGGTGATGGCACTGTAACTCATGCTCAAAGCTTATCTAATACGCATATTTTTGCACAAGGCACATCCCAGGATTTCTGGACTTGGGAACACCAGAAGCATTGTGGCAGTATACAGGGGGGCCCTTTTAAACAGTGAAATCACTGGCAGAAAGCACTAAAAAAAACTGGGAAAAAAATGTGGTATGATGTAGATTCTAAAAAGGACATATTTCTAGTAGGAGGATTGAAGCAAGAAGGCAGAATGTTGGCTTGCCACACCTCAGCTGAGAACGTGCACATCAGGCGACTCAGACCTTCTGCCGTCCACGCGTGCACGTGTCTGTGAGTGACCGAAAGCACCACGAGCACCGAACTTCAGGTTCCAAGTGCATTTCAGTGGCGGGGCAAACTCGAGAATACGAATCCACAAACAAAGGACACTAACAAATTAAAGAATATATATATATAATATATATGCTCAGAGGGTTGTAGAAGCTGCCAACTCTGAAATCCTGAAGGCAGGTCACAGGCTGGAAACTCAGGCAGGAGCTGACGCTCCAGTCTTGGGGGCAGAATGGCTCCTTCCACTGATGAGTGGAGGCCCACCCGTATTATCAGGGATTATTTGCTTTATCTGAAATCAGTTGGTTACATCTGTTAATCCATACCTACAAAATGTATCCTCAGCAACACCCAGGTGAGCATTTGATTGGATAACCGGGGACTGGAGCCTAGTGGAGCTGGCGTCTAAAACTATCCCAGTTTGGTATTGAAAGGAGAGAGATGCAAGCTGCAAACCATTTGAATTGTTCAGGTGGGGAAATCCTGTTTCTTGGGGCCTGTTCTGTTTTTAGAATCTTACTTTTTTCTCCTAAGATTTCAAAAACTCCACACTCCCAGCTCTTGGTCCTTACTCTCCACAGCCACCGTCCCTCGATCCAGTCCAGTCCTTCCAAGGCAGAAGCAACCACTACATTTTGAGAAGAAAGTTCTAGTACACTTGTAGTATATTTATCCCTGGCCTCTCAAATACTTCCTTCACTATTATTCCCTTTTCTTTGAGATGTGGAATAAGTCTTAGAAAGGTGCAATGCAGTATCATTGGGGTATTTTTTAGTTGCAAGTAATAGAATATGTGACATAGAGTAGCTTAAGAAACAGTTTGCTTTTGAATCGTATTCCTGAATAAGAACCCTGCACATAGGTGGTTACTGGGTTGGTTAAGAGAAAGGGTCATCAGACGCTCACCTGTGAGGCAAATCCACCCACGCTGTTTTTGTGCAACCCCAAACCAATAATGCTTTCGAACTATGGTGCTGAGAAGACTCTTGAGAGTCCCTTGGACTGCAAGGAGATCAAACCAGTCAATCCTAAGGGAGATCAGTCCTGAATATTCATTGGAAGAGCTGATGCTAAAGCTGAAACTCTAATACTTTGGCCACCTGATGTGAAGAGGTGATTCATTTGAAAAGACCCTGATGCTGAGAAAGATTGAGAGCAAAATGAGACAGGAGTGGCAGAAAATGAGATGTCTAGATAGCATCGCCAACTCAAGGGAAGTGAATTTGAGCAAACTCAGGAGATAGTGGAGGACAGAGGGGCCTGGTGGGCTATAGTCCATGGTGTTGCAAAGAGTCAAACACCATTTAACAACAAGAACAAAACCAAGAAGAGATGCTAAAAAAAGAGAAAAGAATAGCAGTAAAGGCTGTGTGTGGCCCACAAAGCATTTATTGTCTGACCCTTCACAACACAAGAAGCCAGACCGCTGGTTTGGGGATTTGCTGTTAAGAACTCAGCCTCCATCTTCCCGCCGTCCTCTGCGCACTGCCGTGGACAGCTCCCCGGCGCGGAGCACCATGTCTGTAGATGTTTGACAGAAACGGGGAGAGAACGTTCCCCTTCCTTCTCTCTCAGAAGGGCAGGTCTTTCCCAGAGGCCCCCGCGCACACCCCCAGGTCCCGTCGGCGGGAGGCTCGTCCCGGAACCAGGCGCCAGGGATGCTGGGAAAGGCCGGCGGGCTTGCAGACCGCCTGGGAGGCGCGCCCGCCCGCAGGGAGCGGGCGCTGCGCTTGCCTGCGACTGAGCTCCGCCGGCATCCGCTCACGGGGAGCGCCCCGCGCCCCAGAGTCGCTGTCACAGCACCAGCCGTTCAAGCCTGGGGGACAGGAGCCCCGCCCCCGGTGAGGTGCTGGTCAGGGCGAGTATAGACCAGCCTCCGCAGGGTGCGGAGACGGANTGGAGTGGGGAGCCATTTCCTCCTCCAGGGCATCTCCCGAGCCAGGGACCAAACCTGAGTCTCCTCCGTCTCCTGAATTGTCAGGTGGGTTCTTTACCCCTGAGCCACCTGGGAGCCCTGCTTTCAAGAGTGGTGACCCGAGAAGTCAGCACGACCATTGGTTAGCAGATTGTCTTCATTTCTCACTTACTCTGTTGATAAGTAGGATGATGAGAATGATTCAGTCAGGAGAATGTTACACCCAATGCAATGTAGTATTGGAAATATTTTTTGTCTCATGAAGTGCCCATCTGTTGACTCTCGCCATCTCTTATTTAGTAATTAAAGCAGGACTCATTGATCTGCTAACTGGACAGGCATGCATGAAGGTGTTTATTGACCTGGAATGTCACTGCAGACAGCACACTCCAGCTTTCTTCTCTGCACATCTCTCGAAGGGTTACTGATACCATAACCTAAATGTGAGCCTGGTGACTTTGGAGGAGAGTGGCAGTCGCGATGGTGGGGTGAGGATAAAGAAGGCGAATGGGACCAAGAAAATGAAGCCCATGGGTGAAGCGAAGCACTGGCTCCTTGGAGGGTTTTTGCAACTGACCTTGATTACATCTTTGAAACGCCTGTTTGATCACCTGCTGAATCTTTGGAGCTATCTGTGAATAATGGATGAGGCATTTGGGTTGTCTGAAGTGTGTGATGTCTGGGCCTCTCTTAAAAAGACTTAAGGTGCATGTTACTTATTACCCTTCAACACACTACATACTCCCCAGGCTTACGTAAAATGTATCCGCATTTTTGCTGGGTTGCTGCCCAGTGCAGAGAGTGTAAAGCATCACCTTAATAACTAAGATTTCTGGGTTAAGTGTGAGAGGTGTCTGGCTATAAGTGCTAGTGGATGGTTAACTAAATAATTCAGGAAGATCTTATGGTTCCATAGAATGAACAGCTACAGCTCTTGCATCTTTATCCCCTTCTGTTGATCATGAACAGTGTGTAAATAAGGACTCTATTTGGTTGCAAGTGATAAAAATCTGCTGGATGTAGCTTAAGCAAAACAAAAGGGATGCATTTTAAAGATATTCAATGTTTCATGGGGTACAAGGGCAGTAAAACAACTGGGTCCTAGGAAAGGTCTGGAATCAGGTACTAAAATGTCAGTGAGTATTTTTTGCAACACTGAGATCAGTTCTGCCCCTCTCAAGGCATTTGCTGCAAAGTGCCAAGCAAATTGGGCTTCATACAGTTAAATTCTTCTTGGTCAGTTTCATTAACCCCCAACAGTTAGAGAGATCGATGTCAACTCTGAGTCTGCTCCCACAACTCAGAACCAGACTCCAAGGAGAGCAGGTCTTCAGGTCAAATTTTTGGTATTTATCAACAAGGATGTACAAAACAACAAAGCCTCTTCTTTAAGTTTGATGAAGACCAAACTTTCTCCTTTGTGTACCCCAACATCTTACTAAAAACGTCTTACAGAAGCAAAGATACTCCACAGTGGAGGCTGGCGCACTTATTTCTGTAAAGAGGCAGATAGTAAACTTTTTAGGCTTTGCAGGCCCTACTGTCTCTGTTGCCCAAGTACTCAAGCCATTTTCTTTTTTTTAGTGGAAATGCAGCCACAGACAATATGTAAGCAAGTTGTTGATGTATTTCAAGAACTTCACCTACGAACTGAAACTGAAATTTCATTTAAGGTTCACATGTCAAGAAATAGCCTTCTTTGGATTATTTTCAACTATTTAAAAATGTAAGAACTAGTCTTAGCTCACGGGCTAGAATTGGCCCACGGGCCGACGTCTGTTGGCCGCTGCTCTAATAGTATGCTGTCGTGACGGCGAGGGACCGAGAGTCCGCCAGAGCAGCAGGTAGCCACAGAGCCATTTATCCGTCAAGCTTGGCACAGCTTTGTGACGAGATGATTCTGTGGCTATTTGTTCACACAGCTTTGAAAAAGAGCGCTGCAGGAGGCTTCTATGGGCTACTGTGTTGGTACCAGAACAGTCTTTGACTTTAATGATGGTTTCCTAACAGACTTGAGAGTGTCCTCAACCTTTAGTCAATGCCCAGATTTCTTTCACTTGTCAGCCCGTATCTATTTATGGTCATAGTTTATAGTCTCTTCCAAAAATGTACCTGCAAAACTTTGAAACTTAAATGATAAGCAACTCACCAAACATCTCAGCATTGCTTTCCTATCCATTGGTGTGGTACCCACTGTCTAATTTTTCACCTTCCCTGTTGTACCCAGGTTCTGAGAAATTCTTATGTCTATTACAGGCCTCACATTGCTTTGAAGGTTGGCTGTTAGCATGAATTCTAAATGATCTTCAATTCAAATAAATTTTAGAATGAAAATTTCAAACCACTGCTGAATAGTCCTTTGGCTACCCAAACCTTCTCCCAAGGCCAAATTGATATTTCTGCCTTCTTCAGGTATTCTGTGCCCCTGATGAAATTCATATAAAAGAAAAAGGATTCATGATTTGTGTGAATTTGTCATAATGTTTGTTTCTGCATGAAAAATAAACACGAACAAAAACAAATCAATTCTAGAGAAAATTGAAAAGGACAATACCATTGTAAATCCTAAATAGCACAGCTAGAACTATACTTCATGTCAGTTTTATTAATCATGGTCAATTTTCAAACGGTCAAATATTGGCAATTTCATCTTGTTCAATATAATTTGGAGTACATTGTAGAGAATTTAATGGCATTGGATAAACGCTTTTCTTATATTGCAGGTTGCCTTGTTCAGTTTCTCAAATTCTAGGCTTTAAAATATGGCTGTTGACAATACCTAAGCTTTTGCAACCTAAGGAGAGAGAAAGAAAAAGAGAGAGAGAGAGAGAGAAACACAATGAGGCAAAATGATGGAGATGGAGAGACTGAATTTCTCCTTGGCCTGAACCTGGTTCCTAGAGAAGGGACTTTGAGCATTTCCTGCTCTTGGACCAGTTGGTATAGTTATCGTGTGGGCGGGCCAAAGCCACCGCAGGGGGTTTCTCAGAGTCCACCCTGCAGATCAGAGTGGATGGACCGGGAGAGGGGCCACGGCTGACAGCCAGCCAGTAACTGTCCTCTGAGGACGAGAGCCTTAGCGCTGCTGTTCCGCTGCTCTGGAGGGGTTTCTACGAGCCCTGAGATGAAGTGATGCTGCAAGTATTCAACAGCAAGTGCCAGCCAACCAGAAATCAGACCCGGGTTGCGAACAGGTGGCTGGGCCGCGCCAACGCGCACCGTGGAGGAAGTCTGAGGCCCTCTCATGAATCTGAGTGTCACAGTTTGTTCTTCCGCGGACCTGGGCAATGCACCGGAACTCTTACAGTCTAGAAAGTGAGAGTGAAAGTTGCTCCATGGTGTACAACACTTTATTGACCCCATGGACTATACAATCCACGGAACTCTCCAGGTGAATGCCGGAGTGGGTAGCCATTTCCTTCTCTAGGGGATTTTCACAACTCAGGGATCAAACCCAGGTCTCCTGCATTGCGGGTGGATTCTTCACCAGCTGAGCCACCAGGGAAGCCCAAGAATGCTGGAGTGGGTAGCCTATCCCTTCTCCAGGGGATCTTCCTGACTGAGGAATCAAACCGGGTCTCCTGCATTGCAGGCGGATTCTTTACCAAGTGAGCTCTCAGGGAAGCCCTCCTACGGTCTAGAGGTCTATATAATACCGGGTAAACAGTCAGATGGGCAAGTAGCCAATCTCCCTTCTCACAGGTTTGCAGTTTGTTGCCCTGACCTTCAGGTGTCTGTTCCCTGCTGAGCCAGCAAGCTTCTGTGTTCATCAAAGGTTCTTGCCAATCTCTGAAAAGGAAAAAAAAAAAAAAATAGATACATAGTCTGAACAATATCTTATGTATCTTCTTTGAGAAAGGGTTTCCAAAAATACCTTAGAGCTAAAAGCCAAGGATACACTAGGCCGAAATTGCAGTGTCAAGGTTTCAAAGGTTTCACTGTGTGAATGACATTCCTGGGTCTGTTCTCTTTCAGCCTGAGAAGTAGAGGAAGTCTGTCTGCAGTGACTCCGACATAGCCACCTGCCTTAGCGTCTCGACCTCCACCAGCTGCAATGGGCGGCTCTTCCTGAGCCACCTCGGCCCTGCCAATCAGAATGAGGAGACCTCGCCTCAACAGGTAAAGCACACAAAAGAGCCTTCAAATACTTGCTGAATGAATCCTGGAATCCTTTCTCTTCCCCACCCCCAAATTCCTTGAGCCTTTGACTCTTCTCTAGGTACCCGTCAATTTATTATTTGCAACTGGTAGGAGAGCAGAACAAACCCTCTCTGCGGGGATGGGCGGTGTTCAGATCCATTCTAGCACTGACACTGCCCACGCAGAGTGGGCCGGCGAGGGGAGGACTCCTCACGGGACGGGAGGGAAGGCTGAGGCCCGCTGAGCCGGCTGAGCTAGCAGGCAGACGCGTACCGTCCTGTTGAGGTAGACGGAGGTGTTCTACTCTCGTGGCTTCCTGTTAGGGCTGCAGAAGATTAAACCAAGTTGCAAGTGAGAAACTGGTGAGGTGTGGAGGAAGAGAAGGTGGGGAGGAGTAGGGCCCCTGGGACTGGAAGTGGCTGCAGGGCCGCTTTCCAATATCTGAAGGGTCCTGCACGCGGCAGAGTGTCCTGTGGGCTAAGATGCCTTGTGTAAAGAATACGCTCCAAGCTATTCACCAGACTCACACAGCTCCGAGTATGTGGTTCTCAAAACCTTTAAAAATGCATCAGTGCTTGGGTCCACCACACGTCCATCAGTCCCGGGGTGGGGTCCACAGATCTGCGTTTTGCTGCAGAGGGTGAGCTGGGAACCTCTCTCATAATTTAGCTCCAGTCCCTTCTCCAAGCTCATCTCCTACCACATCCCCCTCTGTTCAGACCTCGTGTCCCTTGGCCTCCTTTTGTTCCTGGAACATTCCAAGCTCATTCCAATGGCAGGGCTTTTGCTCTTCTTGTGCTTGGAAGAACTTTCTTCCTCATGGAAACTGGTGCATCAGCTCAAAAGCCGCCTCTTTGTGAGGTCTCCCCTGACCCTCTACATCCACTTCCCAGGGATGCCGTAGCGAAGACCGCAGGCTGGGTGCAGGGAGCAAGAGAGATCGGCTCTCCTACAGTTCTGGGAGCTAGAAGTCCAAATCAAGGAGTTGGCAGGCCTGTGTTCTCTCTGAAGGCTCTGCAGGAGCATCTGTTCCCCGCCTTTCTCTTAGCTCCTGCTGGTCGCCAGCAACCTTGGCAGCCCTCGGCTTGTAGCCGCATCGCTGCAGGCCCCCTGCCCCGTCCTCCTGGCCTTCCCCTGTGTGTCTCCTCACGGGCTTCTCTTGGTGACAGTCTCCTCCTCTCTTCCTATATGGACACTAATTTCTGGCTTATCCTTACGACATCATTTTAACTTGATTTCATCCACAAAGACCCTAGTTCCGGAAGAGATCACATTCACAGGTCCTGAGGTTGAGACTTCAATATGCTTTTAGCAGGAACATGATTCGACTCTAATATTCTTTGTCCAAAGCAGCCTGCTTCACTCTCTCTGGTCCTTATCACTGTCTTGACTTAAGGGCAAGACAGTTCCTTACCCTGTCTTGACCTTGCCTGAAATGATCTTCAGTTCAGTTCCGTCGTGTCCGACTCTTTGCAACCCCATGAATCGCAGCACGCCAGGCCTCCCTGTCCATCACCATCTCCCGGAGTTCACTCAGACTCACGTCCATTGAGTCCGTGATGCCATCCAGCCATCTCATCCTCGGTTGTCCCCTTCTCCTCCTGCCCCCAATCCCTCCCAGCATCAGAGTCTTTTCCAATGAGTCAACTCTTCGCATCAGGTGGCCACAGTACTGGAGTTTCAGCTTTAGCATCATTCCTTCCAAAGAAATCCCAGGGTTGATCTCCTTCAGAATGGACTGGTTGGATCTCCTTGCAGTCCAAGGGACTCTCAAGAGTCTTCTCTAACACCACAGTTCTTAAAAGCATCAATTCTTCAGTGCTCAGCCTTCTTCACAGTCCAACTCTCACATCCATACATGACCACAGGGAAAACCATAGCCTTGACTAGATGGACCTTAGCTGGCAAAGTAATGTCTCTGCTTTTGAATATACTATCTAGGTTGGTCATAACCTTCCTTCCAAGGAGTAAGCGTCTTTTAATTTCATGGCTGCAGTCACCATCTGCAGTGATTTTGGAGCCCCAAAAAATAAAGTGATGATCTTGCTTATCCTGTATTGTATGCTAGCTGTTTTCCTCACTATATAAACCCCATGAGAGCAGAAACTCTGATGGTCAACTCTGTTGACCATGCCTGAAGGGTTAGTTATTAAACATTCGTTTGGGTGAATGAAACAGAACTAATGATCAGGAATTAAAATTACCCAGAAGCAGATTTTATTTCACCAGAAAGAAAGGTGTTGGATAGGTAAAGCCAGCTCAAAATGGAATAGCTATTCTTTTTTAAGGTAATGAGTTCCCTGTCTTGGGAGGAGATCATATAAGGGTCAGGAGATGTCCCCAGGAGTGGGGGTTTGCATATCAGTTCAGCAATGGGTTTATGACCTCTATGGACTTGCTCTTTAAATCCAGAAGTTCAATAATTCTATATTTGAGCAGAGCCTTTAAAAAACACAGTGTCTCTAAAGAAATGAGTGTAGTGGTGAAAACCCCAGGCAGGCCTGGGCTTCCTGTTAGGATCTCTGACAAGTGAAATCCTGTGGCAGCCCTCACTTCACATTACATCTCCAGCTTCCTTTACGTCTCAGGAGCCTATTCTCAGGCATAGTTTGAATTTCTTCTTCTTTTATTTATTTATGATTTTAGCGGGGGACAGGCCCATTCTATCTGAGGGGAAAGAAAGGAAGGAGATGTAAAATTTCTGTTTGGGATCCCTTTAATGTCTTAACTAAGCCTGTTACAACAAGATCGTGTATTGAGTTGGCCCTGTCTTAAGGAACACCTTCTCTGTTGAAAGCTCTTGCTGCCAGGGGACTCAGTGTTACCAGAGCAGTCAGCTTTGATTTGTGTATCAATAATGTCGTGTCAGTAGCCAGGGGGATGGCATCAGGGCATTCCAGATGCTTTTATTGGTGCTTTTGCTGGAGGATTATTTCAAATTAACCTCAGTCTCTCGGAAGACACTGAAGAGTAGAATGCTATTTCCCATTTGTAAACAAAATGGTGAATAATTATGGGAGGAACTGAGACAGGCTGATTTCTAGGAAATGTCACACCTGCAGATCTTAATCTTCTACGAGCTCTGTGGCCCTGTTCCTCTTTTTCTGTTGCTCATCTCCCTCCCAGGTATAATGTTGAGTAGAACCTGGTTACAGGGCAATTGATGGCTTCATAGTCACTCAGCCAAGAACCAGAGACTCTTCTGCAGTCACTGTAACTGAGAAGAGAGATTGGGAGACTGGGGGGAATCGAATGGAGTCTTTTTGATGGTATAAAAAAAAATTTAGTGTCTTTTTTTGAACTAGTTCTAAAAACTCTGTATTCTTTGTCATGTGTGGCCACTGAAATCTCTGTTCTCTAAGCTTGTTGTTTATTTGCTAAGTCGTGTCCGACTCTTTGTGACCCCATTGACTGTAGCCCACCAGGCTTCTCTGTCCATGGGATTTTCCAGGCAAGAATACTAGAATGGGTTGCCATTTCCCTCTCCAGGATAGTATAAAAAATTTTAAGTGTTTTGTATGTTATGACAATAGTAATACTTATTGTATAGATTTTGGAGAAGACTGAAAAGCAAAGGGATAAAAATAAATACTACCTGTTTTCCTGTCATTCAGGATAACCACTGTTCTTCATTTCAGTATGTTTACTTTGACTGTTTTCTTTCTCTTTCTCTCTCTGAAACAATACTATTTTATCACTAATGATGCAGAACAGAGGTCAGCAACCTTTTTTGTAAAAAGCCAGGTTGTAAGTACTTTCAGCTTTGCTGGCCAAGAGTGGTCACAGCCACTCAGCTCTGCAGCCGTAGAGCAAAGCCAGCCATAGGCAAGAAGGAAACGAAGGGTGTGGCTTTGTGCCAACAAAACTATTTACAAAAATAGGTGATGGGCAGGATTTACCCCGTGGCCGTAGTTTGCTGACTTCTGATATAGGATGGGGTTTTTTTTTGACACGTCACTAATGTTTTTCAAGACCATTTTAAAAGATGTTATAGTACCCATGGCATTGACAGACTGTAATTTTTAAGGTAATTCGTTATTGCTGACCATATGAGTGATTTCAGCTTTTCACTGTTATAAATAATACAGTGATCAATGTTCTTGTGACCAGGTGTTTCAGTGTTCATGATTATTTCCTTAGTATGCATTGATTGAAACATCATTGATAAGCTGAGGTCTGTTTCAGTTTCACTAATGGCCTGTAGTTGTTGTAGTCTACCCCTCACATATAAGCACTTCTTTCTTGATATTTTCCCAGTATTGAATGTAAATTACACTTTTGGTGTTAAAGATCCTTAAAATTCATCCCAGTGATTACTGCTAAATACAGAGAGAAAAGCTCTAGCTAAAACTGTATTTCACATTTTGGTGGGGGGGGGGCGTCAAGAATAATTTGAGAATTTGAGAAAAACAAAAGTTGACATCTACTTCCAGCTGTGTCTATTACTTTCACTCTAGAAATTTCAAATGAAGCATGAGCAATGTATAGCTTCAGCAGTGGGGCAGGTATGTACTTACAGAGGAGAAAGCCATTCCAGGGAGAAAGGAAGAACGAAAGATACATCAAAGAAAACAAGAGTATCACTTGAGTCAAGACAGCTTCTCTGGTCCTTCTGGGGGTGTGAGTATACTTGCTGTCCAAGGGTTCAGAAATATTCCTGTGTATCTTTATAATAAATTGGCACACTGGAGAGCTAGCCTGAAGGAGGTTCTAGTACTTAAAAATGAAGAAAATATTCCTCAGGGTCGGTGAAAAAATAGACAGCTCCAATTGAAAGAGCATCTTCTAAATAACTCTCTTCCTTTCACCCACTCGGGAATTCACTTGTTATCAAGATAGAGGTTAAAAATAAAACTATCTGTTCAAAGGGGCAGCATGAACCTAATCAATGAAGTGCATTAAGTACTACTTTGATCTATCCAACTGTTTTGAAAGGCAGCTTTCCCTGGGGAAACGTCCTTGAGACGTGGGAGCACTGCTCGGCGTCACAGACCCCGGGGACTGCATCCCAGGGAGTCCTCCCGGCCCGAGCTTGCACCCGGGCAGCAGGAGGCCAAGGATGGGCCACAGACGTCTCTCATTTGGCCTACATCAAATTATAAAAAACTGATGCCAGCATGTAAAAGTCTGAAAAAACATAAAACCAGACATTCCTTGAAAACTTGTAAGATCTGACAATGATGAGGAAGTATTTCCTCTTAACAACAGTCCACTGGAGCTGAGTAGTGGCTGACCTCTTTAGGCAAGGCTAATGGGGCCTCCCTGGCTCAGTAGTAAAGAATTTGCTTGCTGCTTCCGGGTTGGGAAGATCTCCTGGAGAAGGAAATGGCAACCCACTGCAGTATTCTTGCCTGGGAAATTCCATTTACAGAGGGCCTGGCGGGCTACAGTCCATGGGGTGGCAAAGAGTCAGACACAGCTGAGCGACTAAAAAGAATAGTAACTCGACAACAGTGCCTTCTACGGGAAACAGGCACGAGACTCACACAGTGAAGCTGCTGCTGCTGCTGCTGAGTCACTCCAGTCGTGTCTGACCCCATAGACGGCAGCCCGCAGACGGCAGCCCACCAGGCTCCCCCGTCCCTGGGGTTCTCCAGGCAAAAACACTGGAGTGGGTTGCCATTTCCTTCTCCAATGCATGAAGGTGAAAAGTGAAAGTGAAGTTGCTCAGTCGTGTCCGACCCTCAGTGACCCCATGGACTGCAGCCTACCAGGCTCCTCCGTCCATGGGATTTTCCAAGCAAGAGTACTGGAGTGGGGTGCCATTGTCTTCTCAAATTGAAGTATAGGATTCATTCATTTATACAGGTGGTTCCCAGCTAGGGCAGTTTCACCCTTCAGAAGATAGCTGACTAAATCTGGAGACGGTTTTGATCGTCACCCAGGGGTATCAGAAAGCGAGTCTACTGATATCTAGTTGGTAGAGACCAGGGCCTGACTCAGAAAGACCTCATATTAGGGTTAATGTTCAGTGAGCAGTGCCTTGAAATTCTCTTAATTTTTGAAAAAGGACTCCGTGCTTTCATTTGCTCTGGGCCCCACAAAGTATATAGCCAGTCTTGACAAAGAAACTATTCAATAAATGGATATTATTATTCAATAAGCCAGTGTCAGTCTCTCAGTCAGGACTGACTCCTTGCTACTCCATGGACTGTAGCCCACCAGGCTCCTCAGTCCATGGGATTTCCCAGGCAAGAGTGCTAGAGTGGGTAGTCATTCCTTTCTCCGGGGGATCTTCCTGACCCAGGGACTGAACCCGGATCTCCTGCATTGCAGGAGCCGCCAGGGAAACCCATTATTATCAGTACTTAATGCACAAATGCTTTATCCTCTGAGTGAGCATCTCAGAGGTTGCTATTTGAAAAACAAGAAAAAAAAAAAAAAGCAAATGGGGAAGAGAGAGAAAAAAAAATTAGCTGCATGAACTCCAAAGCCAGGAAAGCTGGCACCATTGCCTTTAGCAAGATGCTATCTGACATCTTTTCAAGGGGTGATTAAACAGCAAATATCTCTGAGCAGCATAATGTTTATTAGACATTACTCTGCTAGGGCAGCTTGTGTTTTCCCTGTATTCTGTTTCCATGTTCAAGTGTGTACAATTTGTTGATTTAAATAAAATTTAAAATAAGCCGTGCTGCTTGAAGAGCTGCTGACAGGGCCTCGCAGAAAACTTTGAGAGATTTTTTTATTAGGAAACAATTCTGTTTCTGTGTCACATTTTGCTGCACCATGCCTCTCCCCCGGCCCCCTCCCTGCTCTTCGCGATACACTGCAGCAGCCTATAAAACCGTATTTTTTACTTTTTGGAATGTTCATCAGGCCCTCTGAAATATTAATACTCCTATTCATGAGGCAAAGCTGCTGCGAATCCACCCCTGACCTCTGGATTGTTACAGCAAAGGGCTAAGCCTGTTCAGGACAAGGGTCATCTATCTCTAAACGCCAGGAGTCACGCGCATGCACACCTACAGGTTCAGAGTTTCTGGACCGCTGTTCAGTCATCCAATGTTTTGATTAAAGCTTAATTGGCGGCAAAGTATAAAGAAATGAATATGCCTTTTAAAAATGATTTGTTTGTGTATTTATGTTTGGCTGTGCTGGGTCTTCGTTGCTGTGTGTGGGCTTTTCTCTAGTTGAAAGCGGGACTGCGCTGCACGGGCTTCTCACTGTGGCGGCGGCTCTTGTGCGGCGCACGTGTCAGGCTGGCAGCTGCAGGCGTCGCTGCACGTGGGCTGGGTAGCTGTGGTGCATGCGCTGAGCTGTTGCTGTCGTTCACTTGCTCAGTCTTGTCCGACTCTTTGTGACCCCAGGGACTGTGGCACACCAGACTTCCCCGTCCATCACCAACTCCTAGAGCTGGCTGAAACTCACATCCATCGAGTCAGTGATGCCATCCAGCCACCTCATCCTCTGTCGTCCCCTTCCCCTCCTGCCTTCAATCTTTCCCAGCATCGGGGTCTTTTCCAATGAGTCGGCTCTTCGCATCAGGTGGCCAAAATATTGGAGCTTCAGCTTCAGCATCAGTCCTTCCAATGAATATTCAGGACTGATTTCCTTTAGGATGGACTGGTTGGATCTCCTTGCAGTCCAAGTCACTCTTAAGGGCCTTCTCCAACACCACAGGTCACAAGCAGCAGTTCTTCGGTGCTCAGCCTTCTTTATGGCCCAGCTCTCCCATCTGTACATGACCACTGGAAAAACCATAGCTCTGACCATAAGAACCTTTGTTGGCAAAGTAATGTCTCTGCTTTTCAATATGCTCTCTAGGTTTTTCATAGCTTCTCTTCCAAGGAGTAAGTGTCTTTTAATCTTAATTCAGAGAAAATAATGTAAATAATTGGAACTGCTGCTTGTTGAGTGTTCTCTGTGTCACCTGCTTTAGAAGATTTTATTTTCCCAGCATTCTTTTCCTGTTACTACTGCTACATGACAAGGCTCCCCAAAGCTCATTTGCACAAAGCAACTGTCTTCACTTGCTCTCAGATCACATGGGCAGGGAGGCTGGTCAGGGCGCAGGGATGGCTGGTCTCTGCTCTGCAACATCGAGGCCTTCGGTTAGGGAGACTGGAGGGCGAGGGGTGCTGATGGCTGGGAGCTGAGTTTACGCAGAGCATGTCTCACGTGGCTGATGGTTACTGCCAGCTGCTGGCTGGGCCTCAGTGGGGCGGTGGGTGCTCACTCTCACATGTGGGTCCTCCACAGAGCTGCCTGGGCTTCCTCTCAGCATGGCGGCCTTAGGGGACTTGGAATTCTTACTCAGGTTCCAGGTGTGAATGCCTCACCTTCCAAGTGGAAAGCACATCACCTTTCCTGCCCTACACTCGAAAGTCATACAGAAGCACTTCGATGTTTTCCTTTGCTCGTACACGAGCCACAGTCCTGCCCAGACTCAGGGGAGGGAAAACTAGACCCTACTCCTGGATGAGGCCGTGGATATACTCTAGCAATCAGGGAGTATTTCTCCTGCTGTCTTTGGAAAAGACAGTGTGCCACCATCACAGCAGCACTGCAGACAGAGGTGGATAATCCTTTTCACAGATGAGGGACCAGCTACAGAGTAAATACATAACTTGCTCAAAGTCAAACAACTGGAGGGTGAGGGGGTGAACAAAGATTCAGACTCAAGTCTGTCCATGCCCACAGTTTCTTTCCCCCACACCTCCCATCCGGTGGATATTACATTGGTGCGCTCCATCCTTCCTTCATTGTGTATCAGGGAGACATATCCAGATCCCAAGTGTTGCTTTATGTGGAGCTTGTCTTCTTGCAATCTACAGACGGCAGGACTGGTGCAATTACCTGCCTTTCCGTAGTTAATAGGCACACATTGAAATGAGTCCCTTCTGAAGGTCCAGAGAAATTGCTTGGAAGGGACCCGGGTTTAAGCAGAGTTGGCAACTTCAGGATGGCAGCCCATCCGCGGCGATCATCGACTCTGGTGAAAAATGATCCCCCATCTTTGTGACATGATTATTTGGGTATTTACCACAAAGGCCCTTAAATGGGTCCTTTTCGATCAGAACATAAGAAATAAGCTGGGGGTTGAGGGGAAGAGCTAAATTTCAATGTAACTGCTCACAGTTTTACCCTTAGATGGATGGTAGGTCTTTCTCATCATTCACCAAGCCCAGACATGCTAGCAAGAGTGAGCTGGCAACTCGTGAAGATAAATCCCAACTAGGGCGGCTGCTGTCAATGTCACACTGCGAGTGTGGCTCCGGGGGCTGAAGGAGCATGGTGGCAAGGCCCCCTGATGCAAAGGCAGAGAAAAAGGAGGACCCGGAGAAAAGAAAACAGGGGAAAAGGAATAAAAATGCCATCTCTCCCCCACGTCATTCCCAAGCGCCGTGCCTTTGAGAGAACTCATGCTTTTGAGAGTCCCCAACAGGTCAGAAAGAAGACAGATGGCAGGTTATCGTAACAGGAGGGTGGGGAGGTGATGAATGTAACTATCCACAGAGAGAAAACACAGATTCAATATGTGTGACTCAGAAGAAGACGGAAGAAAGTACTCACTACAGGAATCTGCTGCTGCTGCTGCTGCTAAGTCGCTTCAGTCGTGTCCAACTCTGTGCGACGCCATAGACAGCAGCCCACCAGGCTCCGCCGTCCGTGGGGTTTTCCAGGCAAGAGTACTGGAGTGGGGTGCCATCGCCTTCTCCAGTAGGAATCTGAGGGAGGTGTATTTTCAAGATATTTTTAGACTGAGATTCCCCCCAAATTGCCTTTATTTATTCTATTTTTAGAACCTATTTCTGTGCTGATAAAAGCAACATCTTCTAATAGCATAAAATGTAACAAATATAGAAAATATATAAAACTCCATAATCTTCTCATCCAGGAGCAACCAACGTAAATATTTTGTCATGTAGCCTTCTAGCTTTCCCTGTACATTCTCTATATGCATATGTATGTGCATATACATATAGTAACTCTGCATATTATAAGAGTGGACTCAAATGAAACTTAATATTTTATGACCTACAATTTTTTACTTATCATCAGTTTCTTTATGTGTCAACAAGCATTTACATAATCATTTCTAGTGGCATAATTTTCCACTGCAGTGTTATATAAGCAATGCACCATTCACTGGAGTTTAGGGTTGTGAATTTTTTCTTATTTGAAGTAATAAGACAACAGCGTCTTTCAGTTCAGTTCAGTCGCTCAGATGTGTCTGACTTCGTGACCCCATGGACTGCAGCACACCAGGCCTCCCTGTCCATCACCAACTCCCAGAGTTTACTCACACTCATGTCCATTGAGTCGGTGATGCCATCCAACCCTCTCATCCTCTGTCGTCCCCTTCTCCTCCCACCTTCAATCTTTCCCAGCATCAGGGTCTTTTCCAATGAATCAGTTTTTTGCCTCAAGTGGCCAGAATATTGGAGCTTCAGCTTCAGCATCAGTCCTTCCAATGAATATTCAGGACGATTTCCTTTAGGATGGACTGGTTGAATCTTCTTGCTGTCCAAGCGACTCTCAAGAGTCTCCTCCAATACCACAGTTCAAAAGCATCAATTCTTCAGCGCTCAGCCTTCTTCACAGTCCAACTCTCACATCCATACATGACCACAGGAAAAACCATAGCTTTGAATAGACAGACTTGTTGGCAAAGTAATGTCTCTGCTTTTTAATATACTGTCTAGGGTGGTCATAACTTTTCTTCCAAGGAGCAAGCGTCTTTTAATTTCATGGCTGCAGTCACCATCTGCAGTGATTTTGGAGCCCAAAGAAATAAAGTCTATCACTGTTTCCACTGTTTCCCCATCTATTTGCCATGGGACCAGATGCCATGATCTTAGTTTTCTGAATGTTGAGGCTTAAGCCAGCTTTTTCACTTTCCTCTTTCACTTTCATCAAGAGGCTCTTTAGCTCTTCTTCACTTTCTGCCATAAGGGTGGTGTTTTCTGCATTTCTGAGGTTATTGATATGTCTCCCAGCAAATCTTGATTCCAGCTTGTGCTTGTTCCAGTCCAGCATGTCTCATGATGTACTCTGCATATAAGTTAAATAAGCAAGTTGACAATATACAGCCTTGATGTACTCCTTCCCTGATTTGGAACCAGTCTGTTGTTCCATGTCCGGTTCCAACTCTTGCTTCCTGACCTGAATATAGGTTTCTCAAGAGGCAGATCAGGTGGTCTGGTATTCCCATCTCTTTCAGAATTTTCCGCAGTTTGTTGTGATCCACACAGCCAAAGGCTTTGGCAAAGTCAAGAAAGCAGAAGCAGATGTTTTTTTTGAACGAACTCTCTTGCTTTCTCAGTGATCCAGTGGATGTTGGCAATTTGATCTCTGGTTCCTCTGCCTTTTCTAAATCCAACTTGAACATCTGGAAGTTCACAGCTCATATAATGCTGAAGCCTGGCTTGGAGAATTTTGAGCATCACTTTGCTAGCATGTGAGATGATTGCAATTGTGCAGTAGTTTGAGCATTCTTTGGCACTGCCTTTCTTTGGGATTGGAATGAAAACTGACCTTTTGCACTCCTGTGGCCACTGCTGAGTTTTCCAAATTTGCTGACGTATTGAGTTCAGCACTTCCACAACATCATGTTTTAAGATTTGAAATAACTCAACTGGAATTCCATCACCTCCACTAGCTTTGTTCGTAGTGATGCTTTCTAAGGCCCACTTGACTGCACGTTCCAGGATGTCTGGCTCTAGGTGA
Source organism: Redunca redunca (assembly GCA_006410935.1). Taxonomy (NCBI): domain Eukaryota; kingdom Metazoa; phylum Chordata; class Mammalia; order Artiodactyla; family Bovidae; genus Redunca; species Redunca redunca. Next base: position 647,388 of record SJYQ01004594.1, read on the forward strand.
GCGATCACACCATTGTGATTGTCTTGGTCGTGAAGATCTTTTTTGTACAGTTCTTCTGTGTATTCTTGCCACCTCTTCTTAATGTCTTCTGCTTCCGTTAGGTCCATACCATTTCTGTCCTTTATTGAGCCCATCTTTGCATGAAATGTTCCCTTGGTATCTCTAATTTTCTTGAAGAGATCTCTAGTCTTTCCCATTCTACACTTTTTATCTATTTCTTTGCATTGATCGCTGAGGAAGGCTTTCTTATCTCTCCTTGCTATTCTTTGGAACTCTGCATTCAAATGGGTGTATCTTTCCTTTTCTCCTTTGCCTTTCACTTCTCTTCTTTTCTCAGCTATTTGTAAGGCCTCCTCAGACAAACATTTTGCCATTTTGCATTTCTTTTTTTTGGGAATGGTCTTCATCCCTGCCTCCTGTACAATGTCAGGAACCTCTGTCCATAGTTCTTCAGGCACTCTGTCTATCAGATCTAATCCCTTGAATCTATTTCTCACTTCCACTGTATAGTTGTAAGGGATTTGATTTAGGTCATACCTGAATGGTCTAATGGTTTTCCCTACTTTGTTCTATTTAAGTCTGAATTTGACAATAAGGGGTTCATGATCTGAGCCACGGTCAGCTCCCAGTCTTGTTTTTGCGGACTGTATAGAGCTTCTCCATCTTTGGCTGCAAAGAATATAATCAGTCTGATTTCGGTGTTGACCATCTGGTGATGTCCATGTGTAGAGTCTTCTCTTGTGTTGTTGGAAGAGGGTGTTTGCTATGACCAGTGTGTTCTCTTGGCAAAACTCGGTTAGCCTTTGCCTGGCTTCATTTTGTACTCCAAGGCCAAATTTGCCTGTTACTCCAGGTGTTTCTTGACTTCCTGCTTTTGCATTCCTATAATGAAAAGGACATCTTTTTGGGGTGTTTGTTCTAGAAAGTCTTGTAGGTCTTCATAGAACCATTCAGCTTCACATTCTTCAGCATTACTGTTGGGCATAGACTTGGATTACTGTGATATTGAATGGTTTGCCTTGGAAACGAACAGAGATCATTCTGTCGTTTATGAGATTGCATCCAGGTACTCCATTTCAGAGTCTTTTGTTGACCATGACGGCTACTCCATTTCTCCTAAGGGATTCTTGCCCACAGCAGTAGATATAATGGTCATCTGAGTTAAATTCACCCATTCCAGTCCATTTAAGTTCACTGATTCCTAAAATGTCGACATTCACTCTTGCCATCTCCTGTTTGACCACTTCCAATTTTCCTTGATTCATGGACCTGACATTCCAGGTTCCTATGCAATATTGCTCTTTACAGCATCAGACTTTACTCCCATCACCAGTCACATCCACAACAGGGTATCGTTTTTGCTTTGGCTCCATCTCTTCATTCTTTCTGGAGTTATTTCTCCACTCATCTCCAGTAGCATATTAGGCACCTACCAACCTGGGGAGTTCATCTCTCAGTGTCCTATCTTTTTGCCTTTTCATATTGTTCGTGGGGTTCTCAAGGCAAGAATATTGAAGTGGTTTGCCATTCCCTTCTCCAGCGGATCACATTTTGTCAGAACTTCCACCATGATCCACCTGTCTTGGGAGACCCTACACAGCATGGCTCATAGACTCACAGAGCATCTTGTAGATACACTTTCATATGTTTGCATGCTTGGATACACTTCTCAAAGTGAACTTTTTAGGAAGAAGGAGGCACTTGATTAAATAGCTTTTCACATATTGTTAAATTGTCATCTTGGTAAGTTGTGCCCAAAATTATCTTAAGTCCAAGCAATAGCTTTTAAGTTAATGCAATTTGCATATTTCATCCTTTCTTTCTCTTCCTTTCTCTTCCTCCCATTCTTTTTATCAAACCTTTCTCCCTCCAGCAGTTGAGATAAAGATTGTACAGTTCACAAGGCAGAAAATATTTATTATCTGGCACCGCTACAGAAAAAACCCTGTGGACCCGTGGACAAGTGGAAATGGCATTTCTCATGTGCAGTAGAAGCTGGGTGCTCCTCACAGCAGTAATCAAGAGTAGGCCTGTCATCAGGTTTGGGGGGTGCAAATGCTCACTCAGCCCCTTACCAACTGTGGGGCCTTATCCTGCTTGTTAAACTCTGAATACTACAGCTTCCTCAACTGCAGAATGGAAACAATATAGCCATCCACAACCAGTGTTGTCGCTGGGATCAAGTGAGACGAGATGTGAAAACGCTTGGCATACATGCCTAGTACATCGTTAGAAAAGTGATGTTGTTGTTGTTATTTGCTTTTCTTTTCTGGAAATGTAACCGACAATTTGTTTCAATTTCTCCAGTCCTGGAGTTTTAATTTCTTCTGGTATTCTTTTTCATCTTTGAATAATTTTTGGTTCCAGACACAAGTGTTGCCAGCATCAACAAAATAAGATTTGTAGCATCCTCACTGTATCCCTTCCCTTTTTTTTTTTGTTTTCTGTATTTCAAGAACCTCATTGCTTACTTATTTATACGTAAGGCATGTAAGAAAAACCTACTTTCAGGCCAGAACAATGAGGCAGTCACTGATTGGTGCATGATGGAAGGGAGAGGGCCTCACTGAAGATGCCAAGCAGCCTCCGGACTTCGGGCTGAAAGACTTGCTGGTCCAGAGGCATGCGACGTGCTCCCAGTCCAGCGTCTGCAGGACTCAGCCTTCAGGACTGCGCTCTGTTGCAGAGCTTTTTTTTTTTTCCCCCCATTTTTGATGTTCTTCCTCGTTTGCTGCTCTACACACAGCCCTGACCTGGGCATTTAGTGGACATGAAGAAAAGAGCAGGTGGTCCCTCCAGGAACAGACACAAATCTCTTAAAACAGTTCACAGACTTGACACAGAGCTTGCTGTGTCCGAATATGTTTCCTCTGAACACAGATTAAGCTCGTTTCTTCTTATTTAGAGAAAAAGCATTAAAGTGAACATCCCTTATGTGGGCACCCGGCATCCGATCTGAACTGGGTGTGGTGAGGGGCACAGAGCTGGATGCCAGCCTGCTTCTTCTCATTCAGTCTGTCCAGGCTTGAATGTCAGCCCTCAGAGACACCTCCTGCAAACACCCTTCTCTGGGTGACACCCTGCTATTATTTTCCAAAACAGCCTCATGTATTTTACTGTATAGCACTAAAAACGAGGATTATTCCTTTGTTTATTATCTTTGCCTCCCTGCCCGTACCCCCACTGGAATTTAGACTCCGTGAAGGAAAGGACTTGTCTATCCAGTTCATGGACATCCCAAGTACTTGGGCAGCCTCCATGTGAGAAAGCATCAGTCCTCACCTTCAAAATGTGCACCATTTGGTCCTTCCTCATTAAGGCTGACGTTACTCTCTCTCGTCTGTGCATCCGTCACACTGAATTCTTGTCACTGCCTTTGACACAGAGAGCTGTTTTCCTTCTTTGACACAAGCTGCTTCCCGGCCGACACCACCCCTCACTTTCCCCATGCGCACTTCTTGCCTGACGACCTCTTAGCCTTCAGGTCTCAGTTTCCATATTACGTCCACCAGGAAGCCTTCCATGGTGCCCCTACCCCGGGAGGAAGGGTACTCGCCCTCCCCTGGTGCCTCCGCACCCTACACATTTCTCCTCTCTCTGCTCACCCCGAATGGCTGTCCTTGCTTGCTTGAAGCCCCCGCTGGAACTAGCAACCGAGCACTGAGCACAGGGGCCCCTCGGGCAGGAGGCCCTCGGCGGACGTGTTTTATCAATGAACGAATGAGCATCAGAGAATGTTTTTCCTTTGCCTGTAGTGATAACCCACCATTGAACAAGTGAGCAAGCTCCGGGAAACGGTGAAGGACAGGGAAGCCTGGTGAGCTGCAGCCCACGGGGTCCCGAAGAGCCCGACACGACTTAGCAACTCGACAACCACAACGCTGAACAAACTATGAATTACTCATTGGATAGGCCATGAGCTAATCTTCCCCAAGTGTAGCATCTCTCCTTTGGAAAAAGCAATGGGAAAGAGGCACAGACTACATAGGCAGGTTACAAAGAGAAAATATGTTTCATTAATAAATACGTTACCAAATGCGTGATACCTGACTGTGAATTAAAATTTCACTAGGAGACTGGTTCTCTTTTCCCAGTTTTTAAAAACGGCTTCCCAGGTGGTACTAGGGTAAGGAACCCGCCTGCCGATGCAGGAGATGCAAGAGACATGGGTTCGATCCATGGGTTGGGAGGATTCTCTGGAAGAGGAAGTGGCAACCCACTCCAGTATTCTTGCCTGGAAAATTCCATGGACAGAGGAGCCTGGTGGGCTGCAGTCCATGGAGTCACAAAAGAGTAGGGCATGACTAAGCACACACACAGTGTTTAAAACTCAGAATGCTTGATAATACCCTCAGTGAGTGAAAGTGTAGGAAACAGGCCTTCTTGTCTATGAATAATGGCAACATAAATTCTGCAACCTCTATGGAGGACAATTTGGGAATATTTATCAAAATTACAAATGCACTTAGCCTTTGCCCCAGCTGGTTCCCTTCTAGGTATTTATTCTTCAGACACCCTCCCACATGTGTAGAGTGACATGCATTCAAGGTTATTTACTGAAGGATTGTTGGTAAGAGGAAAAATTTGGAAATTCCCTAAATGCCTCTAGACTCAGAGAACTTAATGAATAATTTATGCTAGAGCCATACATTGGAGTATATTGTGTTAAAAAAATAAAAACAAAGTTCTTTATTAATTGATTTGAAATGATCTTCGAGATAAAGCACTTTAGGATAGAGGAAAAAGCAAGGTGGAAAACAATGTGTGTGATATTTTACTATTTGTGCAGAAAAGAAGGGAAAAGAGTAAGTGTGTGTGTACACGCATGTGCTTAGATGTACGTGCATTTGTTTGTGTAGGCAAAATAGATTTGATTAAAAGACTGGAGAGAAGGGTGGCAGGACAGATAAGGGGCAGGATGAGAGGAAAGCTTTTCACTCTGAATAACCGAATAATTCTGACTTTAGAATAACTGTGTGACTGTATTAGCCATTCAAACATTGAAGAGGAAAAATTAAATTCAAGAAACAAAGAAAGGAAAGGGGGAAGAGAGGGAGAAAAAATCAGTCTTGGATGAGGAGGAATAAACGAAGCTGCTCAAGGTAACAAGGCTAAAAAATCTTCGACTTCGTGTGTCCCTTTAACAAAGTAAAAAAAAAGAAAATTAGAGAGGCAAGTCCTAGCCTCTCATTTGTTTCCTGAGTCTCTTGACTTCTCTGATGATTCTGCAATAATTAGAGAGCTGATTCAAGCCTCTGAGTCTCACCTACCTGGTGATCCAAGAGACGAATCCCGTCGGCTGCACAGCCATCTAGAAGGGCCCCGCCAGAGCCTCCTTCCTGGCGTTTGGTGAGATGCAGCCCCTCTTCCTGGGGAGGGCTCTCTGATGTTGATTGCTGCAGCAGCTACTGTCACAGCTCACTTCAGCAGAAAGGATTAGACTGTCCTGAATATGTCAATCAGATATCAAAGATAAATGAAGTTTGAAAAAATAAAATGTGCAATTTATTTTTAAAAAATAGTCTTTGGGAGACACCCAGAATGCACTTTGAAAAATCTAAGGGAAATATGTCATGAAAACAAATCCGCACTCTGCAGTCCAACTTTAATTTTTCACTGATAACACTCGAGCAGGCTGCAGCCCAGCCAATAAATAAAGATTCTCCATCCTTAATAGTCTCCGATTTCCATTTGTTATGACGGAGGGCCTGCTCCCAAAGATGCACTTGCCCCCTCACTTCACCTCCGTCCACCTCCCCTTCCCAGGTGCCCTGGGTGCTAATGAACTGGCCCAACCTCATCGATTTACCCCCAAGGACATCCTATCCCTGCTGCTCTTGGAAAGGAACTCGCCATGGCGTCTGCTAAGCCGCGTTGGCATCGCTCGCTGGTTGGGCTTGGCGATGTTTGGGGTTTTAATTCACTTTACTAAAATTGCCTTTCATTCACTGGGTGACAGGTAGTTATTTGTTTTCAGGGTTCCATTTGACATTTATTGTTAGCGCAAAACACTAATAATAATAATTAGCGCCTTTTTAAAGTTGTCTGGGGTTTTCGTGCTTCGGTATTGTTACTATAAAACATCCTGATGCTTTGCTGTATATAAGATAGTATGATGGTATTTAAATGTAACAAAGGGGTTTATTATACTCAGGCCAGATTGCAGTATCTCTAAGCGCCAGCCCCCCCCCTCCCCCTGTGAGCAAGCCAAGACTTAATATCCTCTAAACTTGTCTGTAATGCTAATACCTATCTTGGGGGAAAAAAAAAATAGGAAGAAAGCTTCAGCCAGCCCCGCGTGGTTTGTTTTTCTCATAAAAACAAGCAAAACAAATCTGGGATTTATCCTCTAGGATGGTGCTATTTGATAAGGTGGCCACTAGCACATAGGACTAATCAAATTTAAAATATTTGAAATTAAATAAAGACTCTGTTCTTCAGTTACACTAGCCGCCTTTGAAATGTTCAGTAGTCACGCATGGTTAGTGGCTACCATACTGAACAGCTCCAGGATATGCCCATCTTTGCGCAGTTGTTTTGGACAGCACCCACTGTTCTAGAACCTTGCTACTCAAAATGTGACGCAAGGAGCAGCAGCGTAGGCATGGCCTGAGCATCTGCTTAGAATTGGAACGTCCTGTTCCCCACCCAGAGACCTAGCAATGAAATCCTCGGATAATGCATCTGCACCTTATAGTTTGAAAAGCACGGGGAATCTAGAACCAGGGTCAGAAAATGGTTTCTGTAAAGAACCAGACACTAAGGGGCTGGCACGGTGGGCCACGCAGTCTCCGTCACAACTGCTCCTCTGGTGTTGTGGCCCAATAAAGCTTTCTTTTAAAAACTGACGCAGGCTCTATCTGACCCAGGGTGCATCATTTGCTGAGTCCTATTCCAGAATGGCTTTGGGTGTCCTGTAAATACTGTTCGTACTATCTAATTCCCTCTGCTCTCTCTCAAGGAGTGTCACTGACTGAACATCGCAGTCTAAGCTCCTGGCAGACTCTTTCCTGGAATCTCCCTGTTGACTGTGTCACCACCCCTTGCTTCTAAAGAAACCTGGCCAGCTGAAGCCAGTGGAAATTAACGATAAACAGAACGACCAGGCTGGACAACGTGGCCGCATCGATAAGGCAAAGAGGAGGGCTGGGCTGCTTCTTTCTTTTTAGAAAATCTAATCCAGTTAAACATTATGCAGAAACGCTGCTGGCCTTTAAAGTAAGACCGTCAGGCTCAGCGTCAGGATCGGCTCTTAATTCTGATGTGCCTGCTGTTCCTCTGAGAGGGTTCCAGAGACCAGCCAAGAGATGAGCAGGGTTTCCGGTCTGGCCTGGGCCCAGCCCAGGTTGGCCTTATACACAGATGCTATGCCACACAAAAGAGAACTCTCCTGCTAAGGTGCAGGCTGACCCGCCTGAAAGGAGTGTAATCCATGTGCGCCAGACTCTCAGCAGGCAGACGAGTGGCCTCCCCCACACATGGCTTGGAGAAAACGGCAAAAGTCCTCAGGTTTTCTGAAAGGCCTGCCCTTCCTTTTCTGTGAGTTAAGGCAGAAAGCTGGGAAAAGAAGGGATGCTTCTGAATCACCAGACAATGAAGTTATGTCAAATCTCCTACCAGACACAGAATCCCTGCTGTGGGTATGATAAGCTCTAGTTGATCATTTTAAACTCCTGGAACTAGAAACACCTGAGCAGGAAGCAGATAGGTGATATCCAGGGGAAAGGCACTTAAGACTCTCAGTTTCTACCAGGTTTGGGATGAAAAACAAGTTTCCACTGTACCAGATTCCAGATTCCTCTACCAGAACCCATCATGGGTAAAATTTGAATCGAGTGTGCTTGGACAGCTTGACCCTTGGCAATCAGACACCCTGCACTGACATTCCAGATTCACCACTGGGGACCTCCGTGACATTCAGCAAGTCACAGGATGTCTCAAGGTGCACTCTCCTCATCTGAAATAGGAAATAGAACTATTATCCACCTTGGTTTTATTATGAGGAGTAAATGAGACAGCAGATACCAGGTGACTGGTGCACAAATTGGCATATAGTGTTTGTCCACTAACAGCTGCCTTTGTCTTTAACGTATCTGACAAGCACCCTTATACATGGCTGGGCTTTCTAGGTGGCTCAGTAGTAAAGAATCCACCTGCCAAGAAGGGTTCTATCCCTGGGTCAGGAAGCCCCCTGGAGAAGGAAATGGCAACCCACTCCAGTATTCTTGCCTGGGGAATCCCATGGACAGAGAGGAGCCTGGTGGGCTACAGTCCATGGGGTCACAGAGTCAGACAGGACTAAGCACCTAAACAGCAGCAGCTTATACACGTTAACCACACAGGGTGGGAGCCGACATCTCATTTTATAGATGGTAAAAGGGAAGTTCAGAGTAGTGACGACCTCCATAGGAACAGAGGTTGTTAAGCGGCAGTGCTCAGATCGGAATGGGGGCACTTTTGCTTCCTTCTCTTTGTTCAGCTGCGCCATTCATCCTGGGGAACCACTTCACGCCAGGCTGCAGGGGTGAGGCTTGCTGCTTGTTTTTTGCTTTTGAGTATCTTTTCTCCCATTTTTTCCAACAACATCCTCCCCGCCTTTATAAAGATTGACCTAGCGCTCGGCTTGGACACACGCACACGCTCTGAAGGACATCTGCGCAGGCTGGCTTTGCCCCTGGACACCAGCATGGCAGCCCAGAGTGACCAGAAGTCAGCTGGCAGCAGAAATCCTGGTCTTATACTCGAGGAACTAAAACCCTCTAATCCAAAGATCATCTTCTCTTCCAAATCATTCAGAAAATTTCCTTTTGTTTATGCTCTGTCTATAAATTCATTGTTTCATCCAGAAGAGCCATTGCTTAAGAAAATAAACAAGCCCAAATTGCCTCTGCGTTGAAAATTATGAAACTGAGTTTTAACATCCCATGATTGCCTTCAAATAAAGAAGAGAGGACCAAATAGGGCACCAAATCTTGAGTGGATGATTCTTTGATCCAACAATTCAACTTTTAGCAATGGCTTTTGGAAATAAACTGACGAGTGTACAGTTATGGAGACAAAAGTAATCATTTCAGTGTTTCTAAACAGAAAAAGCAACTTAACGTTTTCTCATCTGGAGATGGGAGAAACAGACCACAGGAGGATGGTTTGCTGGACACGACGTGGCCATGAAGAAGGCGGGCCCATCTCTGTTGCGGTTACGATGGCCTGTGTCTGATGTCGCCCCCTTACCGCCCCATCCAGAGCATCAGCCGGTCCTGTAACAGTCCCCCGTGACCACTTCTCGTGGCGGCCATTGCTTCCACCCTAATCCACACCGTTTCTGCCTCTCGCGTGGACTAGTGGACACATTCCCTAATCAGCTCTGGCTCCTTTCCTGCTCTGCTAAAGCCTCCATCTGTTGTTGCTGTTCAGCCGCCCAGTCACGTCTGGCTCTTTGCGACCCCGTGGACTGCAGCCCGCCAGGCTCCTCCGTCCTTCCCTGTCTCCCGGAGTTTGCTCACATTCATATCCACTGAGTCAGCAGTGCTATCTAACCATCTCAGCCTCTGCCGCCCACTTCACCAAACCAAGCTTGTGAAACCAGAGACGGACCAGACGAGAGTGAAATGCAGACCGCCTCCTGGGGCTGCCAAGCCCGTTCCTAGCGAGCCCCTGCCCCGACGCTGCTGCTTCCTGTTCTCCACCCTCCGCACTGGATGGCTGGCTCTCCCTTGAGCTACAGCATCATTTCCGTCTTACGGTCTTAGAATTTGCTGTCTGCCAAGGGGACAGCAGCTCCTCAAAAGCCTCATGCATTCTTGTTCCTGTTCAAATGCCCCCTCCCCAGAGACTCTTTCTGCGATTAAAATCACCCACCCCTCCACCATTGCTCTCTCATGATACATTTTTTAAAAATAGCCCTTAGTACCTCCCGTCTTTATTTTCTTCATCAAAGTATTTACTTGTTTACTGTTTGTCTCTTCCACCAGAATGTAACCTGCATTAAGGCAGGATCTTATAGGTGCCTCTGTTCTTGTTCTCTAGAAAAACACCTGCCATAGAAAATCAACAAATATTGAATTAAGTAAATAGATTTAAATCTGTAGAATATGCAGAATCACACACCTTTTATTAACTGTGGTTATATGTAGGCAGGTAGAATTGTGTTTTTTCTTTTCTTTTCTATTACCTATATTTGCCAACCTCAAAAGAACAAAAGTTCTCCAATGAAAATTAATTAATTTGAAAAAAGAACAAAAGATACTCTTATAATTTTGAAAAGCAATTACATTTATTTTCTATTAGACAATAGTAAATTAAGAGACCAAAATGGAATATAACCTATCAAGGAGCCAATAAGCACCTTTCATAAAAAATGTTTCCAGTGGAAGCTCGACTGATAATGGGTCTTTTTTCCTCTTTAACTCAATTTGGACCCCTTCTCTTAAAGCCATTTTAACTCAAAGTTTAGAAAAAGGCAATAAAGTTAAGTTTACAAGACTAAGATGCATAACTTCTTATGCTGGCGTTTACCAGAAGGCTTTGGAAGAAAAATTCACTCTGCCTTGCCATGTATATATTAATTTTTTCTAACTAAAAATCCTGATCTGAAAAAAAAAATGTCTGACAACATAGACTCCTTCTCTTATTGAGCTGTCATTTTAAGTTTATTGTTGATGTTTAAATCTCTGTTTATCTCCAAAGTAATATCGACTATAGGACTAAGAATGACTTTGGCAATTGCAAATATTTCTGGGTACGTATAATCCGTGCAGGAAGGAGATATCTGATAAATAATCCTTTGTACTTAGCTGGACATAAAGGAGATTCTTAGAAGAATTCCAAAACCTCAGGGGGGAAAACGGTAATGACTTCATCCTGGCAACATCACTTAGGAACAGCGATTTATTGTAGAACTTTGACCAAAAGCAAGAGATTCTCATGTAAGCCTAGAGCAATTCTCAGCTAAGTCTGACCTAAGTCAGAATCTCTGACATTAAAGAAAAGCCCTACATTTTACCCACATGACTGTACTTTTTTTTTTTTTTTCAAAAGTGTCCAAACTTGTAAGGATTAGTTGCAGATATTACATCTGCTTATTTTCAAAACACGATGTCAATTTAAGGAAATGTTTTAAACCAGGTCTGGTGAATATCACTCTCATGAAAGATTATGATTCTATAGAACCATTTCATGTGGAAAATAGCCAATTCTATGCAGGCATCTGAAATCACTTTCTACATCCTTTTGAGGATTTTCCAGAAGATAATATGTGTAATATTCTAATTGGTATGTTGGTGGAAGCATTGTAGACTTTTGTGGGTTACTTGAAAAGTATATTTTTTCAATGTATCTTGGAAATCTTAGCAGACTAAAGTTAAAGAATGAATTCAAACCCTCTAAAAATATTCATTTGTTTTCTTCCCAAGTTTCCTGAAACAAAGTGCTCAGATGAAATATTTGACTGCATGAAACCATTTATTTTGGTAGCATTTCCACCATTAACCTTAGATCATCTCCTAAAGACAGCCAAGAAAGAAACAAATAAACAGAGCTCATTCATCACGAAGCATGATAATAAGACATTTTATAAACAGAGTATTTTCCATCCAGAAAGAAACCATGTAATTTTAACAAGGCACACAGTGGGTGTGCCTTGTTAAAGGCACACATTACTCAGCCAAGTACAAAGCATTTGCCTCAAAATATTTATCAATATTATTGACACTATAATTATCAAAAAAAGAAGATTGAGACTCATACCAGACAGAAGGATGCTTGCCTATCCTTTAATGACAATTCCTCAGTCTTGCAATTTACCAAAGAATAAGTGGGAATATTGGAATTAAGCCGTCCATAAGACTGTCTTGAGCACCTACTGTGTTTCTAGCCACTTCTAGGCGATTCAACTGATTTACATACAAAATATTGTTTCTACCGCTTGGCCGAAATACCAAAACTAGTCCCTCTCTTGTCTCCATGGGGAGTTTCTCTTCGCTGGAGAAAGCAGTATTAGAGTAATGCTTTTAGAATCTTCTTCCATGACTTCAATTATATCAACATCTAAATGGATCAAAAATAAGGTAAGGGTATTCACAAACATGACTTAGACACCATCCTTCTCTCCTCTAGCCATCTAGACCCTGAATAGACACATTATTTTTTAGTCATTCTTCCACGTGATGTTTGTCCATGGGTGAGGAGCTAGGCCTGTCTTCTAAGGTCAGATCTAGAAGCTCATTCTTTCTCTAGTCCTGGAGCTCGACAGACATGAAGTGGTCTTGGGAATCCATCCTACAATGGATGGATTCTAAAGTACACACTAAGGACGTGTTGAGAGTCCAGATTTATTAGAACGTAAACTCTATGAGAAAAGGGATTTTATACTTTTTTCCCCACTGTATTCTCAGGATTCATAACAAGACCTGTCACCTACTGGGTGCTTAGTGATCATTAGTTGAGCAGGTTGTCTGATTTTGCAGGTTTGTACCAAATTCTTCAGTACTTCCTACCACACTCTGATCTCCATATCTTTGAATCCAGTGTCACTTTATTAATTGATTGTGAGTTTGGTAGGAGGTAGATGTGATTTATTGACTTCTTAAATGCCATCATTTTCAGTAGACCATGAACTGTCTTTATAGCAGGCCTGATCAGGAAGTCTCATTTTAAACGGTGCTGACAATTAGCACAGTGGGCTTTGCTGGTGGCTCAGACAGCGAAGAATCTGCCTGCGATGCAGGAGACCCAGTTTTGATTCCTGGGTTAGGAAGATCCCCCGGAGAAGGAAATGGCAACCCAGTGCAGTATTCTGGCCTGGAAGTCCCATGGTCAGAGGAGCCTGGTGGGCTACAGTCCATGGAGTTGCAAACAGTTGGACACAACAGAGTGACTAACACTTTCACTTTCATTAGCACAATAGGGATTAAATCAGAAAATAGAGATATCAATGATAAGCTTCCTGCTCCAGAGTTTGAGCTAAGCTTTCTGATAATGACTGATATTCAGGTAAGTAAACACACCGAAGTCCCGATGTCTCTGGCTGAGGGGAGGGTTCCCTTGTTTCCTGCTTTCCGCTGTGTCGTCTTGTCTACCACATAGCTGGCATTCACTAAATAGTCGTTGAATGAATGGTGTTAGATGGTAGAATTAAGCCAACCGGGTGGACAGGAAGTATAGAATGTTACTTAGAACACAATATATCTGCGTTTAAACCTTAGTTTCACTGTTTACAAGCGCCGTGATTTAGGACAAAGAGAATTTAACACTTTAAGTCTCAGTGTTCTGACCTGGAGAATGGGTATAGCGAGACCGTCTTCCTCATAGGGAAACTGTGAGGATTCTGATGGAGGCTAAACTGCGCCACCCAGGTTTCTGCTGGGAGTGCAGCCAGCTTTGTTCTCAGCTCTGTGTGGGAACTGACCTCAGTCACTGCTGTGGACTGTAATTGACTCACACAGGCTTATGAGGGATAATTGTGGCACCACTTTCCAACTCTTGAGTCCAGTTGATAGCTTGAAATCCCATTTGGTGGGAGTATTTATACAAGAGGGTGAGCAGTTTTTTTCTTAACGGGCCAGATAGTAAAAATGTCTGGCTTTGTAATAGTCTCTGTTGTAATTACTTCACTCTGCCATTGTTACAAAAAAAAAACCATACCAATATTTTTTTAACAGATGGATGTGTCTGTCTTCCAATCGAATGTTATTTATAAAAGCAGGTGGTGGGCCAGCATGTCGTAGTTTTCCAACCCCTTATCGACATCATGAAAATCAGCAAACACTAAAAATCAGAACTTCTTTTCAGATTGTTAACTGTTAAACATTTACCAGTTCTTGTCTAGAAGCTGTCTCACCCAAGGTTATAGTCCTTTTCTGAGGGCAGCTTGAAACCGAAGTCTGTCTTACATGGGGCAATAGAAAGCAGCCCCTTTGCCCATCTGCCCTGGTAACAGTTTACTTTCACTGGAATAGACAGACAGTCCAGTTACGGATCTGCCCTTCCTACCCACAGCCTTAGCCAAGAACGCCAAGTGGAGTCCGGTACAGTGTTTGATACACAACCCTACCAGAAGGCATAGCAAGAGTTTCTGGAACATTAAGTCTTGGCTTCCATGCAGGAACTGTGAGCTTCTTATGTCAAGGGTCCAGCAGGCAAGAAGAGGGGTCACTGTTCTGGCAGAGAAGGTCACAGGCTCAGCCTCCAGGAGAGTCTGGATTATGCCCCTAGATACGCCGGCGAGACTGGCATTGATGCTAGCTGAGAATGAGGGAACCTAAGAATGAATAGGAGACACTGGAGGTCAGTTGAGATCTTAATGGCAGCTCCAATGGCAGCTGGTTCATCCCACTAATCTTATAAATTCATCCAAGGTGAAGAGGCCCACCAGAATCCTTGAGATGCTTCCCCCAGGACTCATATAAAGAAGTGGGCCTGAGCTCAATGGGTGAGTTGCGGTGGACACCGCTGCACTGCCCGGAGCCCCCAGTTAGGCCTGAAGGGCCAGTTTCACCAGTTGCAAGCTGCATTGCTGTCTGATGGCAGCTCACACCCCCTTTGATGCCTGACACCCAAAACGATCTCATCAGAGATAGTCACGGTCTCCTAATATGGCTAAGAAGGCGTCCATTGCAATCAACAGTATTAATGATTGCAATAATAACAATACCTATTATAACTAAGTGCTTACCTGACAGTAAACTAAGTGCTTTACATACATTAATGCATTTTATCCTTTCAAAAAGTCCATTATAATCCACATGTGATAGAAAAGTAAAGGAGGCCCACGGGAGTTAACTAACTTATTCAAGTTCCCATGCTCATCCATTATGCTTTACCAGCCTTGGTTTCAGTAAGACTGTTAAAGATGCATATTTGTAAGAGAAGGTAAAGAAGAATCCCTCTGCTTTTTAAGTCCCCTCAGCCTAAAAGTTGAACCTTTGAACATGGGGATGATTTTTTGCTTTTGTACTTGAATTCTCTCAAACTCATTGAAAATTTTCCTCTGACGTTGTTCTAAGAAGGAATGAGGACCTCGTCATTTAAAGAAGCAAATTACAAATAATAGATGATGTCTGTAAAGGTTCTCCTTGATGGAAAACATACATCACAAGCACAAACTACTTCTGAAAAGTAAAGCTGTCCAGTGAGTCGGCACTGACCCGGGACCCCAGCTTCCGTTATGCTTTGTCCAAATAACACCTGGCAGGGGTCTGGCCATCATGACTGTCCTTGGCTGAATTGCAGTAATGCTGAGAGGATCGATATTCCTCCTATTTCACCTAACTCACTGTACTGAATTCAACTGAGACCTGTCAGTCCTGTATTTTATGTTGCCAGTAACCAAATCAATACAAAATGATTCAGCAAGTGTTTAGTGAGTGCCTGCTGTATGCTGGACAGTATAGTGGACATCACCACTTGGGGCACACAGACAGTATTCTGCAAAGATCACCACCTAAGCATATGGGCTTCGAACATCAGTTATTTTTATCCTGCCTCCAACGTTTTGGCCATGTTTGCATGCTGTGTGTACAATAACGTATTACTGAAGCATCATGGACTTACAACACTGCGTTAGTTTCAGGAGAGCAGCATAATGATTCAATATTTTCATGCACTACCAAGTGATTACCGTGATAAGTCTAGTTACCATGTCATCATACAGTTATTATACTATTATTGACTACATTACTTATGCTGTATATCACATCCTTGCAATTTATTTATTTTATAACTGGAAGTTTTGTACTATATATCCTTACTGTATCTTTTTGTCAACTTGCTCTATTTAAATAAATTTGCTCAAGAAGGAAGGTATATAGCACCTCTTGGGGGGGGGGGGATAGGCGTTTCTTGCCATACAGAGAGATGTCCATGAAAACAAACACATAACTACTAACAGCTTGTTTAGATTAAATGTTTAGGGACTTCTCTGGAGGTCCAGCGGTGAAGATTTCCAATGTAGGGAATCTGAGTTAGATCCCTGGTCATGCCTTGTGGCCAAAATACCAAACATAAAAAAAGAAGCAATATTGCAAAAAATTCATTGAAGACTTTAAAAATGGTCCTCATCAAAAACAAAAAAAAATCAAAAATGACTAAACATTTAAAATCTAAAATCATTGTGAAGTTCACCAGTGATACATACTCCGTGTTTTGTAATCACTGGTCTCATAGAAAGAGCAGACAGAAGGAGAGATGAAGAAAAGGAATCGCTTGGTTCAGGATAATGAACTGGTAAAGGACATGGACCCTGGAGCTAAACTGAGCTGCTTCAAATCTCAGCACCTATTAGCTAAGGAAGTTCGCTTCAGGAAGGTTACTTAACCTCTCTGATCCTCAATTTCCTCACCTGTAAATGGGGATAATAGAGTATTTACCTCGTTGGGTTGTTATCAGGATTAAATGAGTTAAACAGCTTGGAACTGTGGCACGTACATCCTAAGCGCTGTGAAAAGGTTAATTGCTATTGTTGCTACTGCAGCCTGCCAAGTTATGGCGGGGGGTGGGGGTCTGTGCAGGCAATTCCCAGTTCTATCAGAGGGACTCAGAAAAGGTTTTACAGAAGAGAGGCTCCCGCAGGTGCCTGATGGGTAGGTGTTTATCAGCCACGTAGAAAAGGAGATGTTGATTATTCAAAGCAAATAACCTGAGCTAAAATGAGCTCATTTTTTCCTCTTCTCTGATGAGCTCATCTGTAGCAGACATCTTTTATTTTTGCCTGCCTCCCTCGCTCAGTGGTAGCACTTTGAGCTTTCCGTGAAGAACTACCTTTTGCCCACTCTTGGCACATGTGCGTAGTCAGGACTGGTTCCGTCCCGGCTCTGTGAGTGGGCGTGTGGGCCAGAGCTCCCCCCATCCAGCCCCCTGGCCACAGAGGTAGACGCGGTCCAAGTCAACCCAGACGGAGCGAATCTCAGGACAAGGCATGGACTCGCTGGAAAAGGGAAGACATGCATTTCTCAGGGCTGCTGTAAGAAAGGACCACAAACGGGTGCCTGAAAACTCAGAAATGCATTATCTCACAGTTCTGGGGGCTAGATGTCAAAAATCAAGTTGTCTTGGAAAGTGCCAGGCAAGGATCTGTCAGGCCGCTCTCCAGACTCCTTGTAGTTCCTTGGTTCATGGCAGCAAAACTCAGTCTATGTGACATTCTGCCTGTGTGCAAACCTGTGTCTAAATTGTCTCTTTTTATAAAGATGTGTGTGTGTGTGTTCAGTCGCTCATTTGAGTCTGACTCTTTGCGGCCCCATGAACTGTAGCCCACGACTCTTCTGCTCATGGAGTTTTGCAGGTAAGAATACAGGAGTGGTTTGCCATTTCCTACTACAGGGGCTCTTCCCAACCCAGGAATCAAACCCACATCTCTTGAGTTTCCTATGCTGGCAGGCCGATCCTTCACCACTGGAGAGCTGGGAGACCTATAAAGACATGAATCCCACTGAGCTGGGGGTTCTGCCTACTCCAGTATGCACGCATGCATGCTAAGTCACTTCAGTAGTATCCAACTCTTTGCAGCCCCATGGACTGTAACCCACCAGGCTCCTCTGTCCATGGGACTCTCCAGGCAAGAACTGGCAGGTGAGCTCTTTACCACTGGCGCCATCTGGGAAACCCACTCCAGTACGACCTCATCTTAGCTACTCACATCTGCGATGGCCATATTTCCAAATAAAGCCACATTCTGGAGCACTAAGGGTTAGGACTCCACCTGTGAACTGTGGGGGCAGTTCAGCTCATAACAGAGAGGTTCCCTTCCACTGAATTTAAGGTTGGGAACAGGTATATGTGATGCTTCTGGGGGTTTCATATGGGGAAGTTATACCCTTCTGGGAATGGAGTCAATTCAGAAGAAAGAAGCATTGCGAAGCAGAAATAGAGGCTCCCAGGGTCATCCTTTGAGCACCTGGATTCATCCACGCCTGACGGTCGTGTTGCTGAACTGTTCAGGCGTGAGAGAAGATCCCCTCGCCCCTTGGAAGCTAAAGCCAGCATGAGCCACCTGGGACCTCAGGCAGTAAAGAGCCCGCCTGCAGTGTGGGAGACCTGGGCTTGATCCCTGGGTCAGGAGATCCCCTGGGGAAGGGAATGGCTACTTACCCACTCCAGTATTCTTGCTTGGAGAATCCCATGGACAGGGGTGCCTGGTGGGCTACAGTTAATATCTCAAAGAGTCAGACACGACTGAACGACTGAACCCTTAGTTTCAACTTTCAGTGTGAGCTGGGTTTCCATCACATTGAATCAAAAAAGTCCTGAACAAAATAAAACTTGACCATTTAAACATTTTTAAACAAATTTGTAAATGAATTCTGTGTTCTGTAAGGAAAGAGGATGGACTTGTTAAAGAAATAGAAACTTTGAAACAGGTTTAAGCCAGTTTTCAAGAGCCACCCCCTTTTTAGACGGCTGCTTTTATATTCTGTGTGGCAATTGTTAGTAGTTTGTGACATTTCTAGTCTGTCCTGGGTGTTGCTAGTACCTGGCAGGTCAGGCCTGTCACCTCCATAAAAGCAGTGAGCGTTCATACCAGCGCGCTCTATGGCGTGGGGCCCCTTTGAGAATTACTGATGTCACACTGAATCTCATCAGCTGTATTTATTCTCTCTTCATCTCTGCCATTTGAGGCTCTTCAAAAAAAAGTCTGATTATTTTTACATGAAGATAGCTTCTCCTTGCTCCTATGATTTGAAAACTGTAAACCAAAGCTTAATTCTGGGGGAGTTAATCTTTCCTCATGGCAAGTATAATTAAGATGTAAATCTCCAGGAGAAATACCTGGAAATTAAGGTTATTGTTGACATTTTCATTAATTAATAATTACCAAATACTTAAAAAAAATAATTAGCCTTTAGCTTTGGATAGTCTGTGTTATACTCATTAGGTAATGGTGAAATAAAGATGAATGAATCTTCAGGCAGATGAATTAATGATTAAGGCAGTTCAGCAGAATTCAACCTAGATTCTGTATCCACCGGGTTTCCGTGTCAGCCCGTAGCACTCTCTTAGCTGGCTAAATTTTGACTAAGTGTTCAAATGATATTAACTCACAGAGCAGTGATTTCATTGGGAGATAAAACCTGATAAATAAGAACGGAAAAAGACAAAGCCGAATGAAACCCTTCCAGAAATACCCCATTGAGGGTCCCCGGAAGGTGAAGTTTCAGAAACACGCTTTGCCAGTTTTATCACACGTAAGAGACTTTTCTGAAGAGGCCTCTGATAATACTGATGGGAACCATGCACGTGAGTCAGTGAGGGACTTAGACCTCTTGGTTTGGATTTGGTTTGACAGTACTGTGTGTTAAATAAATACCAATAAATTATTAAAGCACATTGGTTGTATCATAACACAGAAGCTTAACAATGTATTATGTCAGCATGCGCAGCGTTCGCTCAGGGAACTTCTCCGTCTCTTTAATTCAAGCACTGACATCCTGTGCCAGCACAAAGCCTTTTTCATTTGAGATTGACACGTGTCTAGAACTGCTTAGATTTTGTGTTGTGCTCTTAACACTTGAAATCCGGCAAATGGAATTCTATGGCACTGTGCATGAACAATGCCTTACAAAAAAAAAAAACCTTAGCCTGGGGGTTCGACTGGAGAATTGCAGAAACACAAAGTGCTCTCACTGCTGTTGCTTCAAGTTGGGGGAATAATTACTTTGGTTGAGGAACAGGGAGGGCCTTTTCTAGCCCCTCGGAAAAACAGTGTGTTTGTCAGCCCTTAAATTGGATCATTAAATTCAAGAAGGGCGTCGCACGTGGATCCTGGGTCGCGTCAGCCGAGTGGCCGCCCACGCCACGGCGAGGACGTGGCTCTCATCTCCCCTCCCTTTCGGGGAGGTTTCGTTGCTCCCATTTATTCTGACATGCCTGCGTAATTGGGGTAACCGCGATGAACTCTCCTTTCTGTACCTGAGGATAAGCTTCTCCAGTTTACTTCCCAAAAACGTCATTGTGCCTTCTGCTCTGGCAACAAATACAGTTGCGTTTTCTTGAGATTTTTCTCAAAATAATGTTTCAGTCCTCAAACAATTGCTTCATGCACTCGAATGTCACCGTGTTCCTGACGGGGAGAGGAGGGACCCTGGCCGAAGCTGGGACTCCCTGGGTTGGTGGGAAAATCAGCTTGCGTGGTGCTTTGTCATCTGACATCTGAGCCACAAAGACATCCATATATTCAGCTTCTGACGTAGCATCAATCTCAGCTGTTGGGAAGAAAAGAAAAAGAGCTTGCCTAAGACTGAAAGTCTTCTTGGACAGTGACCTAGAGGCAACTGCAGGACGATTTGGGGATCATGAAACTGAAGAGCACACATTTGTTAGGGAGGAATTACAGCCTTCTGCCTTACTTCTCAGCGTCCGTTACCCCACCCTCTGGTGCACAGAGCAGCTGTTTCAGGTTGCTCAGCATCTGCCCCAGTAAGACGTTTTGTTTCAAGCTCCCACGCCTTGGCACGTGGTGTTTGTGCTATCTGGACGCGTCATGCCATCTATTCAGAAGATTCCTAACCGCACATTCAGAACCAGCCGCAGGACCTATGAGATCTTTTCTGGAGGAGTAGAAATGAGCGCCTCTACTACTATACTTTGCTTACAATGAGCCCCTTCAGATCGCTTGCCTGTTGCTTCTACCCCCTCAAACTAGTGCTTTGTAAAGGCTGAGGCCAATATGACTGGGCAGCTGGAGCTGTGATTTATGTTCCAGGTTCTGGAATTCTCCAGGTACCACGCCATTTAATGTAGATCGAAGCAGCTTCTCCGGTGGCTCAGATGGTAAAGAATCTGCCTGCAATGCAGGAGACTTGGGTTCAGTCCCTGAGTCGGGAAGATCCCCTGGAGAAGGAAATGCCCATCCTCCCCAGTATTCTTGCCTGGAGAATTCCATGGACAGAGGAACCTAGCAGGCTGCAGCCCATGGGGTCGAAGACAGTCATACACAGTGGAGCGACTAACGCTTCACTTCCCTCTGTGGCTAGTACTGTCCCCATTGTTCAGATGCGAATCCTGAGGCCGTGGGAGATTGAGTCACCTGCTGGTGTCAGCGTTATGAACAGTGCGTCACAGCTCTAGGCCTCAATCCCTGACTCAGACAATGAGCATGACTCAGTTGATCAGTTATTGCTTTTAAATGTTTGGCTTTCCCCAGACCTAGTACCAAACTTGATATATAGCTGGGGTGGTGATACATGAGCAAGTGTTTGAATCATAAAGCATTTGCTAAGCCGTAACCCCTTCTAATATCGGTAGATGAAATGTAAAACGATGTACAATACAATCTTCTGGAATGGAGACTATTAATATAGACGCAGAGAAGATACTGACAAAATAATAAAGATGATAACAGTAATGATAGACAACATCTTGCATGTTTTCTCTGTGCCAAGTACTGGTCTAAACACTATCTGTTGACCTGTGTAAAGGTCATGACAGGCCGATGAGGTTCTTTAGATGAGGCTCCAGAAAAATAAGAGACACACTGAAAATCAAAAATGAGTAAGAGTTGGGGTCGAGTCTTGCACCCCAAGTTACTCCAAGGCGAGCAAACTGGAGAAGCTCTACAGACACAGCTGGACGCACGCTGTCAGTACGCATCACTGGCATGCTGCGTGCTCCACGCTGACAACCCAGAAGCGAGGTCCCTTGCCAGCAATTCAGACGATCTGGGTTCTCCTGCACCTTTGCTACCCAAGACTTGGGTGATCTGAGGCAAGCAGTTTTGGGGAGAGGAGAGGGTCATGGTTTTCTTAAAATTCCTTTCTGGTTCTGAGGATCAATAAGCTCCTACTAAGTTACGTAACGCCTTCGTTAGCCCCTGGACGGCTTCCTGTTTCTCCAATCCAAGCCTTTGCCCAGGGATTTGGCAAGTCTGTCACTCTTGGCCTAGACTACTGCTCCTGTCCCCAGCTTTTCCCAGGCTGGCTCACCCTTCAGGTCTCAGCTCAAATGTCACCTCTGGGAGAGAGCTCTTCCCTGACCTCAAGCTGACCTCTATTGCACCAGTCCCCTGGCCCCTAAGAAATTCTGTTTCCTCTATAGAATTTCCAGAAATTGAGGTTATCATAATTATTCATTTGTTTTTTCTTCTCCCGCCACTAGAATTTAATACCATGTGGGTAGGGCTTTGACTGTTTTGTTTACCATTATAAATTCTTGCCACTGACGGTGTTTGGCACACAGTAGGCACTTGGTAAATAGTTTTATTGTTATCATTTTCAGTTATCCTAAATAAAACACCCAAATTTTAATGCTTCAAACAGCATTAACCATTTCCATTTTTCACTTGTACACTTATTCCCAAACGTCTCTGATTACCTTTCCACCCCACCCAGTTCCCAATCCCGAAACTATAGTCCTGTTATTCCTTTTTAAGGGAAAAAAAGGAGAATGGCTGACTGATGAAGCAATTAGCTGGGAGAACAATTCTTTCGTGAGCAAGTGAGTCATTGCAGATTCAGAACCTGTGCGTTCCAACTGGAAACCACCCAGGCAACTTCGTTCCTGAATATCCTTGCCTAATGCGGTTTAGCGCAAACCTTTGCATCATTTTTAATTCCCTTTTACAGGAACGCACACCATTTAATCAGAGTCCCCTCCCTTGCTATTGTGAGAGCCTTGGGCTTGTTTGATAAAACATGAAGACAAGAAGTAGCAGTTGACTCAGGTCCTGTAGAAGGCTCTGCTGACCCTGCCCGGGCGCCTTTGTTTGTGGGCCTGCATTGTTCTGTTTCCGTGGTTATATTTAGGGCAGCGCACAAAGAAGGGAAAGGGGGAAAAGGCAAATGGCTTTACAGAAACGTTGATGATATAATTAAAAGAGCAGACGGAGAGATACCACATAAATAGCAAAAAAGCAGGGGGAAAATCCCACCTGAGAAAAAAAACAGAGAATTCAGGAAGTGTGGGGTCATTAAGGGCAGTGATGTGGCGTTGTCTCTCTCATCATTCCGCCCCCAGTACTGCCAAGGGGTCAAGGTCAAGGTCCTGGACCATGGACAGTTATCAGAAGAGGACCCGTCTAGAATTTTCTCTCTCAGCTAGAGGGACAGAGGTTTTTGAGGAACTCTAAACAAATCCTTTTCTTTAAGAAAAATTTTGCTTAATTTCAAAGGTAATAGCTGCTTTGAAAAAGTAATAGCTACTATTTATTGAAGGCTTGTACTGGCACAGTTATAAGTACTTTACATGTAACTCATTTAATTCACATAACAGCCCTCTGAGCTAAGTAATTTTATTATCCCCATTTTTCAAATGAGAAAATTGAGGCACAGAGATGTGATACTATTTGCCCAAGGTTAAATCGACAGGAAAAAGCCGAACTAGCCCTTCAGGTCACTCTGCCTGGCTTCAGAGTCCATTATTTAAGCAACCTCTGTGGCCTGTCTCCAAAACTTCACACCGTTTTAGAATTAGCTATATGCAATTGCTAACCTTAAGTCATTTTTCACCTGCAGAACCTGACCATTTCACATAATTTGACCTAATACAGACTTATAAAGCGAAGCTCGGGCTTTCTCCTCCCCGATTCCATTGACTGGACACTTGTCTTCTGGGGCTTTCTTGTGCACATGCCTAAGCTGACATATGGATGGAAGGATCTGCTTTTATACTGTGAAACCGATGTTAGTCACTCAGTCGTGTCCGACACTTTGCGACTCCATGGACTGTAGCCCACCAGGCTCCTCTGCCCATCGCATTCCCCAGGCAAGAACACTGGAGTGAGTAGCCATGCCCTCCTCCCCAGGATCTTCCCAGGCCAGGGACTGAACCCGGGTCTCCCGCATTGCAGGCAGATCTGTTACCATCTGAGCCACCAGGGAGCCCAAGTGTTTTATACAAGACTGAGGAAAAAACATTCAAAACTGTTTCTTGGACATCACTGCACAAGTATCTTGTGTGTTTGTGTTCCTATTTCCGGACGCTGGATGTTCAGAAGTGGAATGCCACGTCATAAACATTCCATTAGAGAGTGGCAGTTCTGACACTCTGCAGTTCTGACTCTCTTTGAGTCATCCATTCAGATCTCCAGGTGCAAGGTTTAGGGTTCAGGGCCAGGTCAGCTGAGCCAGCGAAGCACGGGTGCCGGACTCCACTTGTAAACAGCGAGGGGGGTTGACCCAGCAAGACTTTGGAAGATATAACCCCGGCACTGACCTTCAGTCTGACCAGAAAGCAGAGATATCCCAGATTTATGAACATTATTTCCTGTCTAAAAGAGGCCGAGGTCACCATGAAGCCCTGGCCTGTTTCTTTAAGCCCAGAGAGGTTTGTTGTAGGGGTGGAGCCCGCCTCAAGGCTCTCTGCTGCCCAGAGATGAAAGGCCCGTGAAGGTCTGGGACCCCTGTCGCGTCAGTATCCCCCGAGGTGGACTCTGCGGTACTTTGACCCTTGGTGACTCAGCCACCCAGGGGGTCCCATCCTCTTCAGATGCTTTGGATGGTGGATCTTGGCTGTTTGAGGGCTTCCCTGGTTCTGCTTTCTTGACTATGCCAAAGCCTTTGACTGTCTGGATCACAATAAACTGTGTAAAACTCTGAGAGAGATGGGAATATCAGACCACCTGACCTGCCTCTTGAGAAATCTGTATGCAGGTCAGGAAGCAACAGTTAGAACTGGACATGGAACAACAGACTGTTTCCAAATAGGAAAAGGAGTACGTCAAGGCTGTATATTGTCACCCTGCTTATTTAGCTTCTATGCAGAGTACATCATGAGAAACGCTGGGCTGGATGAAGCACAAGCTGGGATCAAGATTGCCAGGAGAAATATCAATCACCTCAGATATGCAGATGACACCACCCTTAGGGCAGAAAGTGAAGAGGAGCTAAAAAGCCTCTTGATGAAAGTGAAAGAGGAGAGTGAAAAAGTTGGCTTAAAGCTCAGCATTCAGANCCTTGGACTGCAAGGAGATCCAACCAGTCCATTCTAAAGGAGATCAGCCCTGGGATTTCTTTGGAAGGAATGATGCTAAAGCTGAAACTCCAGTACTTTGGCCACCTCATGAAAAGAGCTGAGTCATTAGAAAAGACTCTGATGCTGGGAGGGATTGGGGGCAGGAGGAGAAGGGGACGACAGAGGATGAGATGCTGGATGGCATCACTGACTCGATGGACGTGAGTCTGAGTGAACTGTGGGAGTTGGTGATGGACAGGGAGGCCTGGCGTGCTGCGATTCATGGGGTCATAGAGAGTCGGACACGACTGAGCGACTGAACTGAACTGAACTGGTGGCTCAGCGGTTGAAGCCTTTGCCTGCAATGTGGGAGACCTGGGTTCAATCCCTGGGTTGGGAAGATTCCCTGGAGAAGGAAATGGCAACCCACTCTAGTATTCTTGCCTGAAGAACGCCATGGACAGAGGAGCCTGGTGGGCTACAGTCCACGGGGTCGCAAAGAGTCGGACACGACTGAGTGACTCACTCACTCACTCACTCTTGGCTGCTTGACGTTGCCTTTGTCTTGGTCTTCTGGGTCTCTTTCGCCCGCCTGATTTGAGTCTGCCTATTGACTGACCCTTTCAGTCAACTGGATGTTTGTTTCTGAGACTCGGAGCTGTACTGCCTGGTTTTGTCCGGCTACTTGCTCTTGATGGCAGCTCCCGGACCTGGACACTTCTCAGCTACTCTTTGACCTCCCGTTCTGCTCCAGGTAACTCCGACCTAGGGCAAGAGCGATCCCGTCTAAGACGTGCAATGGCTTTGTTCTGTGTTTGCTCTCCTGATCGCATCCCCTTCACGGCTTCTCCTGCTGCTGCTGCTGCTAAATCACCTGCTACCACTTGGAAGGAAAGTTATGACCAACCCAGACAGTATATTCAGAAGCAGAGACATCACTTTGCCAACTAAGGTCCGTCTAGTCAAGGCTATGGTTTTTCCTGTGGTCACGTATGGATGTGAGAGTTGGACTGTGAAGAAGGCTGAGTGCCTAAGAATTGATGCGTTTGAACTGTGGTGTTGGAGAAGACTCTTGAGAGTCCCTTGGACTGCAAGGAGATCCAACCAGTCCATTCTAAAGGAGATCAGCCCTGGGATTTCTTTGGAAGGAATGATGCTAAAGCTGAAACTCCAGTACTTTGGCCACCTCATGAGAAGAGTTGACTCATTGGAAAAGACTCTGATGCTGGGAGGGATTGGGGGCAGGAGGAGAAGGGGACGACCGAGGATGAGATGGCTGGATGGCATCACGGACACGATGGCCGTGTGTTTGAGTGAGCTCCGGGAGATGGTGATGGACAAGGAGGCCTGGCGTGCTGCGATTCATGGGGTCGCAAAGAGTCGGACATGACTGAGCAACTGAACTGAACCACTTAATAAATTACTGACTTCCCTTCCAGGCGCGCGTGAACTAGCCCCCGCCCACCCTATGCCGCACCTATGCTGCTTTCCCTGGAGCTCACGAGGCTCCTGCCCTGTTACATCAGTGTGCTGTTTCCGCTCAAAGATTTCACCCCAGCCATTTCTTCTTTTGGAAAACTCTTCCCGTTAATATGCCTTGCATGCTGTCAGCTTGCTGTGGCCAAAATTTCCTTTCTTTTTGTTTTTTTTTTTTAATCTTCCTTATTCCCTAATAAAACATTTACCCATAAGAGCCAAGACCTCTTTTGTTTATTTTGTCACAGTGTTTGGAATGATACATGGTACTTTTTAGAAGTAAACTGAACGCTGGATGAAAAAGTGAATGCGTAAATGACTTTCTTATCCAGGTTGCCATTTAATCATTCCACTATCACTGCAAACTATTGTTCCATTTTCTGTTCTTTTTGTAATACTACTTAGATTTTTAAAAATAACTTGATTTATTTATTTTGACTTTAGCCTGTGCTGGGTTTTCGATGCTGGTGGGCTCTTCTCTGTTGCCGCGAGCATGGGCTACTTTTCATCATGGCAGTCCTCGTCGCAGTACTCAGCTTCTCGTGGTGGTGGCCTCTCGCTGCGGGGCACAGGTTCTGGGCGCGGGGTCTCCAGCGGTTGCAGCACTTGGGCTCAATAGTTGCCGTTCCTGGGTTTTAGAGCGCAGGCTCAAGCTAAGCATGGGCTTAGTTGCTTAGCACGTGGGATCCGCCTGGACAAGGAATTGAACCTGTGTCTCCTGCATTGGCAGACAGACTTCTTACCAGTGAGCCGCCAGGGAGCCCAGGTTTTGTTTTTTTTTTTAATTTGGGCCTATTTCTAGATGGTCTGAGCTTTTGTGTTGTTCTCTCCTTTGAATTTTTGTGTCATGCTGCATTGTTTTAAAATTATTGTCAGCTATGCTCAAATACTTAGCTATACTCGACTAAGTCAGACATGACTTGGTGACTAAACAACAACGAAAATCCGAAGAACCCGTGGTGATTATTAAGGAATTTCCTTTGGCTGCGACTTTGGTTAGTATTCAGCAGGCACATTTCTTTACAGAGAGAAGAGAAAGTGGACAGGTTTCTTGGGTGAACAAAGCTATATGTTCAAAGACATTCATCATCACTTCATATTAAAGTGAAATATTTAAAAACAATGTCACTGCCATTTCTGGGATAAGTATCTAATACTGTCTGGCATAGCATAGAGCGGAATAAGTGATTTTTGTTAACCAGACTAGACATAGAAACGGCAAATAAGGGTGTAATGATTTAAAAAATAAAGTTAATTTCTAAATAATGTGTTTGGTATTCCAACATTTGTTATAAAAATAATACTGCTCCTAAGAGATTTGTATCTGCCTTAACATTGTAGAAGGATATAGAGGAAAAACTGGTTATCCCTGAAAGTTTCTACTTCATGTGTTTATAGTTGTTTACAAAGAACATGTGTCCCTTTCCTTAAGCAGATAAAAAACTAAAGGGATATACAAAAAGCCAGTGCAAGTTGAGTCTTGAGAAGGAAAAGCAGAGAATAAGTATTTCTAAAGCAAGCAGAGACAATGACTCATAAACTGGGCGATGATTAAAACGAAGAAACAAAGGGGCTTAAAGGTGACAAGCTGTGATCAGACAGTCCAAATCCTTCAACCCACAGCTCTACACAAGAGCCTTTGTGGCTTAAGTGGCACCAAAGAAACGTTGGCTCAAGCCAAGGTAAGGTTCCCCTTCAAGAGCAAAACTGAGCAAACCAGTATTTTAATAACAACAAACAAGCCCCAGCCGCTCTGAGACCTTCACTCTGTCCGATTAATGCCCCGGGCTCTGCCTTCCTCCCTTTGAGTTGGAGATTCCCACAAGGATCTCAGCCCAGCTCCTCTTCCAGAACCCCTGGTACTATTTCAACTTCTTTCTCCTCCCTGTGGAAAGCTGACTCTAGTCCAGTCCCTCATTCGCAGCTTCTGAAGTTGGGGGCAGAAGGAGTGAGGCATCAGAGGTCCGTAAAATAGGAGCAGGTACTTCAGATGATGGTGGCTCAGACGGTAAAGAATCTGCCTGCAATGCAGGAGAATGGGTTCCATCCACGGGTCAGGAAGACCCCCTGGAGAAGGGAGTGGCTATGCACCCCACTATTCTTGCCTGGAAAATTCCATGGATAGAAGAGCCTGGCGGGCTACAGTCCATGGGGTTGCAAAGAGTCGGATACGACTGAGCAACCAGCGCATCAGGCTTCAGATAACAACAGCACACTGCAGACTTGAAGCAGGACTGGAAGGAAGGAGGGGTACAGAAATAAAGATGGTGCCTGTGCTTGGCTCTCCACTTATGTAATGATAATGGAGGTTGGATGGGGAAAGGTGCACTAGTCATGTCTCATTTGCTCATTCAGCAAGTACTTATTAAGAGAGTAAGATCCTAGAAGTTCTCATCACAAGAAAAATAATTTTAATTGTATGAAGTGATAGATGTTAACTAAACTTACTCAGCAATCCTTTTGCAACATCTGCACGTGTTAAATCATGCTGTCCACCTAAAAGTAAGACTATCATACATCAATCATATCACAATAAAGCTGGAAAAATATGTTACCTTTTAAAGAAATGAGCATTTATCGGGATTTCCTTGGCACTCCAGTGGTTATAATTTGATGCTTTCAATGCCGATGCTTTCAATGCCAGCTTCAATCTCTGGTAGGAGAAGTAAGACCCCAAATCTGTGTCATGGCCAAGAAATGAATAAACAAATAATGACCATGCTTTCAGAGTCTTAACAAACGAAGAACTTATTGAGCACAAGGTATGGCAATGATTTTAAAAACTTATGGTTGCCATACAGATACTGGGCTCTGAGCTGGGGAATACGGCACTCAGGAGGGGCTGAGCCTCATCAAGCTTGGAGTCAAATTGGGAAGCTGAGCATTAACTGTGAAAGAGGAAACGTCACTGGAAGCTGAAGGGCCGGAGAAAGGAGTGCTTTCTACGTTAAAGTGTGGTTGGCGTCTCCGACTCAGCTCAAGAGGCGAAGGAAGGCCTGCTGGAGACAGTGCTGTTGAAGCTGAGATGTTCAGGTTAAACGCAGGGAGGAAGCAGGCGAAAGCGAAGAAAACAGGAAGCGTGGAGGTCCCAAGAGAGCTCCGGAGGAGCTGAGGACGGCCGTGGAAGCTGCAGCGTGGGGTGCGTGGGGGTGGTTGCTGGTTGGGAGGAGTAAGGCTTCTAGAGACGCCGGTGCCATGCCTCGCACCTGCGGCCGTGGGCTCTGTCCGCAAGGAGGGAGGAGGCCAGCGGGGCTGCCCCGGGGCTCCCTTCCCAGTCCCTTCGGTTTCTCACTCACCTGGAAAGACAGCTACTTCCCTGCCTGGATTTCCCCCTAACCTCACCCCCGGGAACCTGTTTTTCTCCATCAAACCCACTTGTCCTATTCTGAAGATAAGGAGGAGTCCTTCCTACTCCTCCAAGGGTGGAACGAGCAGATCAAGTTGCGACAGTGTCTGCTTTTTCTGTGTTAGGGAGCCTGTAGGTGTCATTCACACGCAGAAACACGTGCTGAACATTTTCCAAGTGTCAGGAGTCGAGTTGGATTTTAAGAATGTGACAAGACACTCATGATCCTTGCCCTCATGGAGTCTGCTCTCTACTTGAACACTTTTCTGGCTTCCCTAGTGGCTCAGCTGGTAAAGAATCCACCTGCAATGCAGACCTGGGTTTGATCCCTGGGTTGGGAAGATCCCCTGGAGAAGAGAAAGGCTACCCACTCCACTCTTCTGGCCTGGAGAACTCCATGGACTAGTCCATGGAGTCTCAAAGAGTCAGACACGACTGAGCGACTTTCACTTCGCGTAATACTTTTCAAATTGTGGTCCACAGAGCCAGCAGCATCAGCATGATCTAGGAACTTGTTAGGAAGGCAGAGTCTCATGCCCCACCCCAGACAGGCTGAATGAGGAATCCTAGGGTGGTGCTCAGAATCCTGTGTCTTAGCATGGCCTCCAGGTAGCCTGTGTGCTGCTTAAGTTTGAGGTGGGTCTAATGCCTCTTAAGCTGAGAAAGCATTCTCACAGACGCCATTTCCTTCAACCTTTTGATTTAATTATTTGAATATTTAAATATGACCTACCTCAGATGTATAGAAGATAAAGGGCCAGTGTCTGTCTGTTTCCCAAATACAATGGATGGGATCACTTTGTCATATTTCTTCAGACGTCATTTTAATTTTTTTAATTTAACTTTTCAAATCCAAATGAAATCCCACTTTCCATTCCTTTCTGTCATCCTAACCTTTCCCAGGGCTTCCCCTGGTGGCTCAGTGGTGAAGAATCTGCCTGCCAATGCAGAAGACAAGGGTTCGATCCCTGATTCAGGAATATCCCCTGGAGAAGGAGACGGCAACCCACTTCAGTATTCTTGCCTGGAAAATTCCGTAGACAGAGGAGCCTGGTGGGCTACAGTCCGGCAAAGAGTCAGACATGACGTAGTGACTGAACAAAGACAATAATAAACCCTTCTGGAGGGCTCACCACTGACTATCCTGAAGCCTGGGTTCTGCATTTGCAAGGCTGACAAGAGCAAGATATAGTCACATATCCGAGTCGTGCTTCCGTCTCTGCCCACCGCCCAATCTTAGGAATCTTTGACAGCCAAGTTCAAGATACTTTGTGATTCAGAACTGAGAAAAGGGCAGAGAGAAGAAGCCGTAGATTAAGGAAAAAGGGGGAGGACTGAGAGAGAGAGAGAGAGAGACAGATACTGTCCTGACCACACAGACCTGGAGCTCAGAGAGCAAAGGAAGGAGGATGTGCAGCTGGCGTTGGCCAGGAGTCTGGGCTTTGTCACATGGGAGATTCTGAAGCACAGGAGGACTGGAGAGGAGATAAAGAGGTTTTGAGAACTGTTGTTCTGTGTGTCTTGAACGCCCTATAGTATTTTGGGGGGAGACCTCAGAAAAGACTGGAATCTTTTTTTAAAAACTGCTAATTGGTATCTAGACTGTGCCTCTTCAGATAAGCCTCTGTGAAGAGACTAGGCCATCTGGAACCCAAGATTTACCAGGATTAGCTATCCCGCTGGCCAAAGGGGACTTAAGATTACAAGGAGTCTGTCCCAGTGTTAGAACTTGATTTCTTGACGCCAGGCTCATCAAACTATGGCCTGCAGCCCAAATATGAAGAGATGCATTCATATTTGTACCACTTCCGGCTGCCTTCAGGCTACAATGGCCATGTTGAGAAGTTGCGACAAAGACAGCATGGCCTTCAGACCTTCTGCTGAATGAGTTTGTTGGCCCCTGGCTTAAATTTTAAGGCAACCGTACTCTCTCTCTTCCTCTCCATCTGGACTAGTTAAGAGAGGCGCCTATGACTCAAATCAGGGTGATTAAGGCCAATAAAATTCAAACCTGGGTTATCTCAATGGTTGATCTTGAGGTCGACCTTTCACCTCTGCTGGATAGAGGAAGTAAGCGTGAAGCTCTTACTCCACAGACACACCTTGCACCCCCCGGGGGAGAGCTTGCCTGAGAGTGGGGGAGACACCGAGGAGACAGAGCTGAGAAGGAGGAAGAGCCTGGGCTCCGGATCCAGCTTATCCTGTGGTCCCTGGAGCTTCAGCCACGTGAGGTCACTGCCCCCTTTGTCGGCTGTTATTCATATCTGTTGTGATGCTGTTGCTGCGACCGGTGAACTGAAGATTTTCATCTGATTCAGTCTATTATTTTCTATATTTCTCAGTCCTGAATGCCTTCTAGAAAGATCTATTAATCAAGACATATTTCTTGAGCTCTGAAGCTACTCACGGCTGTACGGATTGGCTAAGAAAAGTGAGGACCCCTGCAGGAGGGTGAACTCCCAGTAAAACAGAAGGAAAAAATTGAAGGAAAAAAAAAAAGACTAAAGGAGAAAAGAAATGAGATTACTCAGCTACGAGACATTTTGAGACACTCACTCTTTAGAAATGAGCACTGTAGTATGGGGATATCAGCAGACAGATAAGGAATGACAACAACACATAAATTTCCAGGGGCTCTAAAGGATATTATTGGAAACAAGTTTTCTTAGGAATTCTCAGCTGTGTGGTTTGCTCAAGAGACCAAATACCGGAATGACCCAGGTTCTCTTTCTGGCTATGCTGGTAAAGTCATGTTCTCATTTGTGGACACCTGATTATTATTTACTGAGCATTGCTTATGAGTTGAAACATATTCTCTTAAAATTTACATACTGAACCCTAACCCCAAATGTGACTGTATCTGAAGAAAGAGGGTCTTTAGGATTTGCTGCTGCTGCTAAGTTGCTTCAGTCGTGTCTGACTCTGTGCAACCCCATAGACAGCAGCCCACCAGGCTCCCCCGTCCCTGGGATTCTCCAGGCAAGAACACTGGAGTGGGTTTCCATTTCCTTCTCCAATGCATGAAAGTGAAAAGTGAAAGTGAAGTCGCTCAGTTATGTCCAACTCTTTACAACCCCATGGACTGCAGCCCACCAGGCTCCTCCGCCCATGGGATTTTCCAGGCAAGAGTACTGGAGTGGGGTGCCACTGCCTTCTCCTTTAGGATCTAAATAAGGCTACATAAGACAATAAGGGTGAAGCCTCAGGCCCAAGGGCGGTGGCCTTATAATTCTGTCTCCCCTCCTGCCCCATCCAGGGGCACTGAAGGCAGCTGTCTGCAAGCCACAAAGAACTTCCGCCAGAACTCCAGCAGATGGGCAGCTGGTTTCAGACCTGCAACCTCTCCAAGTGTGAGAAAGTAGATTTCTGTCAGTTCAGCCCCCAGGGCATGTTGTCGCGGCAGCTCCAGCTGACCGAGCAGCACCCGCCCGACGCTTGCTCCTCCCCACACCGGCCTCAGTTTCTCCGTCTGCAAACGCTGGACCGGCCGCTCCTGCAGCGCTCTCTCCTCCTGACTCTCCTGAGGATGCCTCCCTCATGCGTGTGTGCCAGCCGGGTCACTTCAGTCCTGTCCAACTCTCTGAGACCCTGTGCACCACCGCCTGCCGGGCTCCTCTCTCCATGGGATTCTCCAGCCAAGAATGCTGGGGTGGCTTGCCATTTCCTCTTCCAGGGGATCCTCTCAACCCAGGGATCAAATCTCCTGCATTGGCAGTTGGGTTCTTTACCACTAGCACCACCTGGGAAGCCCCTTCTCTATGTATGTGTATATATATACAT
Source organism: Redunca redunca (assembly GCA_006410935.1). Classification (NCBI taxonomy): domain Eukaryota; kingdom Metazoa; phylum Chordata; class Mammalia; order Artiodactyla; family Bovidae; genus Redunca; species Redunca redunca. The sequence continues at coordinate 680,869 of SJYQ01004594.1, forward strand.
GTATGTATGTATGTGTGTGTATATATGTATGTATGCATGTGTGTGTGTGTGTGTGTGTGTGTGTGTATGTGTGTCGGGAGCCAGCGTGAGGAACCCCACCCATGACAAGGTCATGTGGAGAGGCCTGATGGGCAAGGTGAGTCAGGCCTCAGGGTTTCCCCCTGGAATTTCCTGAGCATGTACCCCCAAAACCAGAATCTGCCTGCCTTATTGTACTGTGCTTTTCCACTCTTCTAACACACTCTGGAAAAAGTTAACTCAGGGCTTTAGTCGTCTGCATTTGAAAGGGATGTTTCAGTTCAAACCCCCTCTGATAACTCTCTAGTTTGCCTAACAGGTTCCCCTGGACTTTTTACAGCTTGTGAATTGCTTACAGCCCCCCAACCACAAGAGGCACAAAGCTTAAAGCATCTTAAAGATACAGAGCCTTTTCTAAAGAGCTAAAAATCATATTGGTGATGGATTTCACTGTTGACTCAATGATTGCTGCCAGGCCTCCATATTCTTTATCTTTTAGGCACCTGGGAGGATATTAATCAATGTAATTGGGATATGGAAAAAGGTATATAGTAGTTTTGATGTTAGCAACACTAGACTTTTGAGTTAATTACTTTTCTTTTGTTATAAATCACTGTACTCCTTTTACTTGTTATAAATTGCTGTATCTTTGCTATGTAAGAATGTAACTTTATTTAGTGTTTTTCTGAAAGTGGCACCAGACTTTGGGAAGATCAACACAAATAAGTCTTCTGGTTGACAAACCCTTATCAGAAAAAAGGCTGTAAAATGTTAATTGGCCCTTTGGCCGGAAGATGATGTAAACCACCTAAGACTTGTGTATACAACTAGGTATGCAGAGAGATAAGCCTGGTTTTGATAAGAGTCTGGGCTGCTAACACTGCATAATTTTGTATTAGCCATTGATCTCTATGTACAATCAAAAAGGTATAAAATGCCTTTCTAGACAATAGAGTCCGGGCCAGTCGCTGGACTGGTTTCTCCCGTGTCTCCTCTTTACTCTATTTTCTGGAGCATGGAGGCTCTCCATGTCTACTTACTTGTCCCGGCTTCTAAGATCCATGAGAGAGGGAGCCCAAGGCGGGGCACTCTCCGATATTCAAACGGACGCCAGTGGCCTAACGTAGATGGTGCAAGTTCCTTGTCTGGAACTTTATTAGTTCTCCACGTAAACCAAGTTATTCAGCCTCTTTTCTCCACTTAATTTTCCTACTACACTATTTCTTCCTAATCTAATCTTATATTTCTAATTAAATAAATAAATAAGTTTCTCCTCGCCTATCCATCTCCCCTTCGAATCGCCCTGGATCCACCGGGGCTGGACCCTGGCATATGTGTATGTGTGTGTGTGTGTGTGTGTGTGTGTGTGTGTATATATGTATGTGTGCGTGCATGCATATATGTGTGTGTATGTATGGTGTGTGTTTATATATGTGTGTATATATGTGTGTATGTGTGCATGTATGTATGTGTATATGTGTGTTTGTATGTGTCCATGTATGTGTGTGCATATATGTTTGTATGTATGTGTGTGTATATATATGTATGTGTGTATNTTTGTATGTGTCCATGTATGTGTGTGCATATATGTTTGAATGTATGTGTGTGTATATATATGTATGTGTGTATATGTGCGTATATGTATATGTGTGTATATTTATGTGTGTATGTGTGTATAAATGTATGTGTGTATATGTATGCATGCATGTGGGTGTGTGTATATGTATGTGTATATGTGTGTATATGTGTGCATGTATGTGTGTACACGTGTGTGTATGTGTGCATATGTGTATATATGTATGTGCATGTGTGTGTGTCTGTGTATGTGTGTATGTGTGTATATATGTGTGTGTGTATGTGTGTGTGCATGTGTGTATATATGTATGTGCATGTGTGTGTGCGTGTCTGTGTATGTGTGTGTGTGTGTATGTGTGTGTGTATATGTATGCATGTGTGTGTGTGTGTATATATCCTGTACAAATAACTTTTCCTAAATATTCACAAAATGTTATTGAGGAGTGGCCCTCCTCAAGCAAAATAAAGTGTCAGATTATAGATTATTAACTATTTAGCAGAAAGGTTGTAGCTGGTTGCTGCTGCTAATTGGGATCAATCAGAAAGATAAAGCAACTTCGACAATGTAACAGAAGTCAATGGAAAGATGGTTTGATTTGCTAAACTTTGATGGACTTGCAGCTTTTCAGTACATACATTGCATAGCGCAAGGTTCACCCAGAATAGATCAAGTTGAACCCAAGGTCACTCCCATTCGATTTGATTGAGTGAAACAAGACGTTCTAATAGCACTCCTTCTTCCACTCACTCAGTAAATCTTGCCTTCCGTGTTGGGTAAAGATTTTTCCAGGAGTGTCTACATTAGTCAAAGAATGCACCTTCTTGGAAGCCTGTCTACCTTCATTAAATGGCTTTCAGAGCACACAATGCAACTGAATAACGGGCATTATTCAAATGGTTTTCAACGTGCTGGAGGAGAAGGAGGTGTACTCAGATGGGAGTGATTTTACGAAGCTCATCTGCACTGCAGGAAATTCATTTCCCCTTTGATTCTTATGCCATTTCACAGATGTATATAAATCCCAGCCCCCATGCAGTATCGTGGGGGCTTTCTCAGCCACCTAAACCAGAGACCAGTGAATAGTCATTGCACTTCAGCACACACGCCACATGCCTTGCAGTTTTCCCAGGAACAATACTCTTTCTGCTCTCCATCCCCACTCAAAGGCACAGTGAGCTGTTTTTACGAAGTGGGATTATTTTCTCCCACATGGACTTTTTAGGCCCTGTGACAAATGTAATGAAATCTGTCAGTCTTTCCAGCTATCAGAAAGCCAGCTTCAGGGTTCCTGTCTTATGCACCAATATCAAGTGAAAAGGGCAGGGGTGGGTTTCTTTAAAATGGCTTGTGAGATGGGAGCTTGGATTGAAAGCCTGTACAGTCTCCAAAGACATGGATGGAGCGCAGGCAGGAGAGAGGAAGCCCTCCTTCGCAAAAAGAACTCCCTGAATCCTTCTTGACAAGCGTTTTGCATGCAGTTAAATAGACAAATGTATTCTGCTGCCAGGATTTTACCGGAATCATACTTGATGTCTGTCACCCAAAAGATTCTTGGGCACTGATGGAGTGACAGACGATTATGCCTTAGAGCGATGGTTCTCAAACTTGAGCATGCGTCAGAATCACCTGGAGGCCTTGTTAAAGCACAGGCTACCAGGGTCCTCCTGCAGAGTTTCTGATTCAAGAGGTCTGAGTGGGTCCAGATGGGACTGATGCTGCTGCCCTGGGGATCCCTTCTTAAGAACTGCAGCCTTAGAGGATCAGAGTGGAAGTGTTAGTCGCTCAGTCGTGTCCGACTCTTTGCAACACATGGATCGCAGCCCGCCAGGCTCCTCTGTCCATGGAATTCTGCAGTCCAGAATACTGGAGTGGGTAGCCATTCCCGTCTCCAGGGATCTTTCTGACCCAGGGATTGAACCTGGGTCTCCCACATCGCAGGCAGATTCTTTACCTTCTGAGCCACCAGGGAAGCCAGAGTGGGTGAGCCTAAAAAGAAGGGTAACATTTACTAGCTGGAGGCTCTGCACAAAGACTGTGTACTCTTGTGAATTCAATTTGCGTTACAGATGCCATGAACCATGAGGCAACATGGCACCCCAAGAAGAAATCCTCCTACAGAGAATTATGGTAGAAAATGTTTCTCTCATTTCTCCACAACTCCTTGCTTTCTGGACATGCCTAATCAGCACCGCTCCTTCCAGTTCTCGCTGGTGAAACTACACTCTCTGCACCTACCATCTTGCTCTCCATCTGATAGACGAGCCAGCAGCTCACAGAATACATTAGTGAGCAACTGCTTCAGGCTAGAGGTACCAGAGGTGATTCAAGCTGATGAGCAGAGAGCCTCCACTTATGATGCCTGCATATATTCTCCATTGATGCATTCTTGGTGCTGGCAACTATTAACGTTTTCTCAGCATTTCAGGGACTTAGATCTGACCCCCAAAAGTGAGGCGGCTTGGAGCGCCGTGCATCCATAATGTGCATTGTGTACCATTGCTAATAACATTTACAACATGGCATGCACAGACCTCGCTCCATAAGGCCCATTTGCGGGAGCACAGTGACGGATCCTGTATTTAGGCCAGCATCTCACGGCATTAAAGAGATTGGTTGGTTCTTATTACATTGCTTTGTCACTTGCATTTGCAGCTCCAACAGTTCCCACACCCCAGTGCGATAGTTAGGGATGCTGAGGTGACCTCAACTTTTGCCAGCCCTTGGGAGCAATATTTGGAAAGGAGAATACAGAGGCCTGCTTTCCCAACAAAGTTAGGGCCGTGAGACGGTGTTGGTTCTTCCCGTGCAGCCACACAGCGGCCTTCCTGTCTCTGTGTTTAGAAGGAGCTGCTGGGACAGAAGGCGCAGGTCAGGTCTTGCTGAAGTCTGAGTGGGCAGAGAACTACCTTTGAAATCTTGCCCCTTTCCTCTACTGGGAACTGGCATTGCTTGCTTTAAATCCTGGCTGTTGCACAGAAGCCTCTCCACATATGTGGAAAGGGTGTGTTTGTGAGTCTACACCCAGCATGCATTTGTCTATTTTTATATATGCATATTGCATAGTAATAGGGATTTTATGCATTGAATAAAACTATTTCCCCCAATTTCACTCGGTTTATCGTTCTGCTGAATAATTCAGCTACTATATGGACTTCATGGACTTTTGCTTGATAAATTCACTACTCTGAGCTTTCCCTTTCATTGGAATTTTTAATCAGATTGAAACCCATCATGTTGAGATCAGAGCTGGGAATAATGATGTTACCAATCTATGTTTTAGCCAAAGGATGTTCCTTAGATTGCGCGTCCTCAGATCGCTTAGTTGCTTGCTAAAGTGTAAGAGAATTTATGATGCTAAATAAAACCAGGGGAAAAAAGATGTTTTAATAAGATGAAAATCCAAATGTTAAAATAATGAGCCATCTGCATGGGTGGCCCTCTCTTGAGAGAGGTGCCAAGAGCTTTGCCATCTGTGAAACATTTACCAGCTGTTTCCTTCCCTTTTCTGTGAGAACACAAGAAATCCTTGCAGTTGGTGTTTCCAAGTGATACATCATGGGGAAGAAAATAGGTTTGCCCAACTTCAGGAAGGCTGGACTGAGCTGAATTCACCAAATAATACTTTTGGCAACTGCAGGGGTGTACCCCAGCATGCCCCCCCACCCCGCTTTTTCTTCATCCCCAGCCCTTTCCTGAACCCACAGGGGGCACTGGGCAGATGAGAAGGAAACCGGAAATGAATAACATCCCACGAGGTCATTTAAAACTGAATGTTTTCAGAGCAAGTCTGCTCACTCGACTGCCTGCAAGCTGGCTTTACCTTCTGAGCATTCAAGCAAGGTTTGGGCTAAATTGCAATCCGATGGAAAAGGGGAAAGGTGTCTAACGCAGTCCAAATATTTTTGAACATGTCTTTCCTTTTTCTTTCTCTTCTCTGATCACTGTTTCACATATCTGCCAGTCAGCCCCGTATCCCTGCTGCTTTTGCCCTGACAAGCACCTTATCCAGGTTCCCTGACTTATGTACGGTCTTCGGATCTGAACAGGGAGCCAGGCAGGAATTGAACTTTGCAGCCGGCTCTGATCCGAGGCAGCGTAGCCGGCGATAAAACACTCAGTGTGGGGTGCTGATCTATCGCTGTCTCTCCAGGCTCCCGCTTTTCCAGCTCCCTGTTCTAGCTCCAGAATCTGACAGAATTTTATTTTTTTCTCCGACTGCCATCTTTTCTACTTCATTAACTGTCAAATGCATTTCTGGGAAGATAACCTAACAAGAAGGTTTAGTTAATGAATGTGAAGTCTTTCAGATGCTCCCCGCAGGTGTCATTCCTGAGGATTTTAGGAAAGCTTTAGGTCATTTTTCAAAAAATAATATTTCTGAGGCCGTACTCAGGGAAACTGGGGAGAAATGAACCTCTGGGCTATGGCTGGTCTCACTCCAGTGCTTCGGTATTAAGCCGGACCCTGGGGTGGGGGGAAATCAAGACTCATGGCTTCTTTCTGGAAATCCCAGGAGTCTGCACAGTAGCGTTGCCACGTTCTCTAATGGGCCATTTCACATATCAGACTGCAGGGGTGTGCTCTGTGAGAATCATATTTCACGTAAGGTAAGGGCGTAAAGGAGTCTTTCTAGGTCACTCAGCGAAACCAAGTTATTCTTCCTTTCCAACCGGAAGGGATGTCCGCGTGCTCTGTCCTCAGCCGCCCAGCCGCTCCCTGAGAGCCTGCTGGACCCAGGCTAATCCACATCCACTTCCAAGACCAAGCTCCGGACGCGGCGGCAAGCTCCCCCGGGGATGCAGCTCACGGGGTAGCGGAGCTCCTGGAATGAAACAAGACTCCCGGGACAGGGAGGTCTGGCAATGTCTGGAGACAGCTTTGGCTTCCCAGGTGGCACTAGAGGTAAAGAATCTGCCTGCCAACGCAGGAGATGCCAGAGCTGTGGGTGTGACCCCTGGATCAGGAAGATCCCCTGGAGGAGGAAATGGCAACCCACTCCAGCACTCTTGCCTGGAAAAGTCCATGGACAGAGGAGCCTGCTTGGGGTGGCGGGGCCTACAGTCCATGGGGTCGCAGAGTTGGACACGACTAAGCATCTTTGGTTGTCACCCCCAGGAAGACAGATGCTACTGCCTCCAGAGGGGAGAGGCTCTAACGCTGCTAAAGATCATGTGAGGCCCAGGAGAGCCCCCCAGACCCCCAGAAGGGAGAGTTATCCAGCTCAACAAGTGGTAGTGTCACGGTTGCAAAACCCTGTACAACGATAATGCCTGAAGGAGGACCGGGGCTGAGCCAAGTTCAGGGATGGAGGTAAGCCAGAGAATAGCATATGTGACTGCCATGAGGAGAGTTCTCCTGTAATCAAGGAACTCGGGGAATTTCCAGGACAAACATTCGAATTCCGGCTTGGAGGTTTGGAGGTCTGGGAGGCTGGGAGAGAATCACTCAGAGATAGTATCTCTACCTTGGACCACCGCCGTTGAGCCCATGTCCAAAGGTTTGTGCTGCACAAACCCTCTCAAAGCAGCATCTTCACGATCACCAGCCACATATCCAACTCGCTTTTCACAACGACTTATGTTCTGGACTGAATTATACCCATTTTCCTGTCGAGGAGTTAGCAGACAGCTTGATCTTATGAACAAACCTGCAGAAACCACTCACACACACACACACACAAGATTTACCTGCCAACCTCATTTCCAGGGAGGTAAATCTAGATGCATAAAATGTAAATGCAAGTACATTGTCTGTGGGCTCTCTATGCACACGTGGCCACTCTCTTACGTGGCGCGTACAGCTGGTTGTGTAGTTCTATTTTATTTTGTCTGCTGATGGAAATGAGCAAGAGCACAAAGCGTCTGAAGTTATTTTTAAACCCAAACTTGTTTATTGTGGGCTTGGAAGTGCTTTCCATGGTATTACCACCCACCTTCCCCAGAAAACGCACCTTTCTAATTATGTTTGGGTTACCTAGTCATTTTAATCAGTGTTTACACTCATGGCAGGAGGAATCATCAGAATAAATAAGAGCAACACTCTGGACATTCAGAGTCTCTTCTGTATTTTCCTCTCTTCTCCCCACACTGGGAGCAGCAGGACTCTCCTCCAATATTCTAGAAGGCCAAGGAAGAGAACTGTAGGGACACCCAGCCAGTGCTCACTGAGCAGGCTTCACACTAGCTGTGAGGCATTTTGCAAGCTCTCTAACCTCTGAGCTGCAGCTTCGGTCTCTATAGTTGTGGCAGCAACATATTCCTCATAAGATTTCCTGTAAAGTGCCAACGTGACTCAGTCTAGAAGCACTGAGCCCCGTGCCTGGCCGACCCACAACAATGGTTCATACTCGCTTTCTTTCATACGTTGTTAAGCCTCTAGAAAATAATTTAGGGAATGGGATGCAGACTAACTCTCCTGGTTTAGCCTCTTTGAGGTGGGGAGTGGGGTGTTTATCTTGTAATAATGTGTGTAAACATTTTAATTCAACCTTTCATAGCTACCTGGGAGAACAGGTGTGTCCTTTTAGAAACAGTGAGAGAGAATTAGAGCCAAACCTGATTTCGCATCTTGGGTCACCATCGTGGTATTCGTGACAGACAGGACAAGCTTGCATTTGTGCGTCAGCTTTCTTATTGGACGATGACTTATGAGTATTGAGACATCTTAGTCGCTCAGTCGTGTCTGACTCTTCATGACCCCATGAGCTGTAGCCCGCCAGGCTCCACTGTCCAAGGAATTCTCCAGGCAAGAATCCTGGACCAGGTTGCCTTTCCCTTCTCCAGGGCATCTTCCTGACCCGGGATGGAAACTGGGTGTCCCGCATTGCAGACGGGTTTTTACCATCTGAGCCACCAGGAAAGCCCGTCTGTGAGTATTGCAGCAGATGAGGACACAGGGCAGTATCCAGGGGAGAGGCGCACAGAACGCTGCTCTGGAAGAACACGACGCTGTCAGATCTGGTCATGGGACTTGCCTTATCCAATTAGACACGAGCAAAAATGACAATTGCCACTTGGGCAACATCCTTTAAGAACTGACTCCTTTATCCCCTGCTTCTCTGTCAGCCTGGGGCCCAGTGTGGAGGGAGTGGGACCGGGGCTCTCCCGGGCCTCTGACGACATAGAGCACGGAGAAGGACTTAACCTTCAGTTCAGTTCATTCAGTCACTCAATCGTGCCCGACTCTTTGCGACCCCATGAATCGCAGCACGCCAGGCCTCCCTGTCCATCAACAACTCCCGCAGTTCACTCAGACTCACGTCCATCGAGTCCGTGATGCCATCCAGCCATCTCATCCTCTGTCGTCCCCTTTTTCTCCTGCCCCCAATCCCTCCCAGCATCAAAGTCTTTTCTAATGAGTCAACCCTTCGCATGAGGTGGCCAAAGTACTGGAGTTTCAGCTTTAGCATCATTCCTTCCAAAGAAATCCCAGGGTTGATTTCCTTTAGGATGGACTGGTTGGATCTCCTTGCAGTCCAAGGGACTCTCAAGAGTCTTCTCTAACACCACAGTTCAAAAGCACCAATTCTTTGGCACTCAGCCTTCTTCACAGTCCAACTCTCACATCCATACATGACCACAGGGAAAACCATAGCCTTGACTAGACGGACCTTAGTCGGCAAGGTAATGTCTCTGCTTTTGAATATGCTATCTAGGTTGGTCATAACTTTTCTTCCAAGGAGTAAGTGTCTTTTAATTTCATGGCTGCAATCGCCATCTGCAGTGATTTTGGAGCCCCCCAGATAAAGTCTGCCACTGTTTCCACTGTTTCCCCGTCTGTCTCCCGTGACCTTCAGAGCGGCTGGTAAATACCCACGGGGACTGCAGCGCCCTATGTGGCCATCTCCAGCGGGGCAGCCGAGGGCAAGGGCCAGGAAGCCAGTGAGATGGCAAATCCCTTCTCCTTCTCTGCATCTCAGGACAAAAAGAAACCACGTTCGGCGCTCTGTTGCTTCCTGACCTGCGTTTTCTTTATTTGAATAATATTTACAGTCTTTGCCTCTCGCTTCCCCCGCTCCAGGTCCGCTTGGATTCACAGTCCAGGTGCGGAGGCGATGGGAAGTGTGGTTCCCCAGCACACCCGGCTCCCTGCCCCGAAGGCCCCTGGGAGTGCAAACCACATCCCTTCTGCATGCGTGTCCCCTCAGACACTCCAATCTGTGCCGACTCCGGGAAGCAGTTTGGAGTCACGAACCCATCCCCCAAGCATTCACAAACTTCTGCAAAATCTGATAACATCATGGTTGTCCTTTATGCCACATATGCCAGAAGCCAAGAGTGTGGCAGTTTCATAAAACCCATCAGGCTTTTCCAGGTGAAACCCCAGTGCCCAGTGTTGTGCCTGGGAGAGAGGGAGAAAACCACCCGCATCTGGTGTTCTATCTTCACTCCACTCCTTTCTTCATTCACACGAGATAAAAAATTCAAAACCAACAAATTCCTCCAAAAGATATTTTCTGAAGGAAACTACTCAAGCGAGAGCAGCCACCCACTTATGAGAATTCTGATAGATTTTTCACATTTAAGAACCTACCATAATAATGACTGCTGAGGCACGTGGCACATCTAAATGGGAAATATCCAGAGCTCGCCTGGACCTCCCACGACAGGCGTCACACCCCTGGCATCCGTCTACTGCGAGGATGGAAAGCGTCTCTGGAAAGGACTGGGCAGGAGACGGTTTAAGCTCGGTGGGCCGCACCGCCTCTACTGCAGCCACTCAGTTCTGTCCTGGTAGCAGGAAGCAGCCACAGACAGTATGCAAACAAAGGCCTGCTGGGTTTCAATAAAGCTTTATTTACAAAAACAGATGCTGGCCACATTGTTTGCTGATGCTTGGTCTTTAGAACCCTGTTTATGAGTTACGAACCCTGGTGTGTTAGGTCTGCCAAGGACTGAGATAAAAGTAATGTTTCAAAATGATTCTTTAACTCAAGTCCTCATAAAAATAACATAAAGAATAAATCAACAAAAATAAAAATTAGGTGGTGTCTAAACTCTTCACTTAAACATTATTATGTTTAATATATCATATACTTTTATATCAAACTATAAGAAATATTAAATGAGTTTTGATAGGAACCTGTAGTTCCTCATACAAAAATGGTAAAATCCTTGGAGAGACATCATATTATGCATCAGTTAGGATACTGCCTAAGCTGCTGTAGCAAAGAGGCCCAAAGTCTTGGAGGCTTTACAAATTAGAAGTATATTTTTCTCTGTATATATTCAATATAGGGAAGCCTGGCGTGCTGCAGTCCATGGGGACACAAAGAGTTGGACACAACTTAGCAACAGAACAGCAATAGCAACATACTCAACACGTGACTCATCCATCACTCATCCACACTCAACACACTCATCCATCTTTGGCTTGTCCATCTGCAGCCACTAGGAAAGGACAGAGGCAGAGGAAAAAGTACACTCGCCCTCTTCTGTGGGCATAAGCTGAAAGTAGCACCTATCGTGTCTGTCCACTTCCCATTGACCAGAATTCACCCGATTGGCCATAACCAGTGACTAGGGAAGTTAGGAAATGTCTCAAGTTGGGCATCCATGTGCTCCACCAAAATCCAGGCCTTCCATTGTCATAAAACAAGAGCGGCAGCTGGCAGGGAGCTTGCATTGGTGAACAGCTAGCAGTCGTCTGCTGCCCCACCCATGGCAAAGGTCATGAGGAAGAGGCCCGATGGGCAAAGGCAAGATCAGGACTCGCGGGACCCCCTGAACTTGCTCGAGCATCTACCCCCAAACCAGAATCTGTCTGTCTTACTATTTTATGCCTTTCATCAACTCCTCTGACATTAACAGGGGGCTTCCTCGACCACATTTCTCTGGAAAGAGTTAACTTAGGGCTTTGGTTTCTAAATCTCCTGGGCATGAAAGGAGTGTTTCAAACCCCCTGTTAGCATTCTAGCTTACTTGGCAGGTTTATCCAGACTCTTGCAACATTGTTGAGCCTATGCAATGCTTGCTGCCAGGTTCTCACATCCCTTATCCATTGTGTTCCTGGGAGTGCATATCATCAAGATGTAGAAAAAACAAGTAATAGCCTTAGCATTAGCAACATTAGACTTTGAGTTAATAAGTTCTTTCTTTGCTGTAACCTGCTGAATCTTTGCTCCATAAAAATGTAACTCTGTACTTTAAGGGTGAGCAGGCTAAGAATTTAAGAAGAAACACTTTAAGGGAAAATCATTGTTCTGGTGTTCTGGCTGACCAACCTTTATCCAAAGGAGGTCATGGAATATCAACAGGCCTCCGGAATAGAAGATGATGTACAGAGAATAAGACTTTTGCAGGAAGGAACCTGATATCGATAAAAGTTATTACTGATGGAATGTTGAGTTGACTCTGCATTTTTCACCTTGCTGTATGTATAACTCAGGGTATAAAAGCCCCGGGGAAAATAAGGTAAAACGGGCCTCGCTCACCGAAGAAGCTTGGTCATGCCGTTTCTTTCTTTATCTCTTTATCTATCTTTCTTTATTTGCTGACGTCATCCATCCTGAGGATATCCCTGGACTCTGCTGAGGCTGGACCTCGGCAATCTGCATACACCACTACAGAAAAGACCTCCATCTGCGGAGTCAGGCTGATGGGATTTAAATCCTGACTCTGCTGCTTACTGGCTTTTTTTTTTTTTTTTGAGAATTGTATAATCTTGTTGAGCCTTATTTTTTCGTCTATAAAATGAGACGCGTCACAATATTCATTCTCGCCTCGCCTTTGTGTAAGTTCTGCTTTTCTCCCAATCGCCCTCATTAGGAAGAGAAACCTGAACACATGGCTCCACACCCAGGCTCATGTAGTGGCCCAGGCGGGGAGAATGCAACCTGCCCACCCTAATTGCCGACACCGACAGGGAGAACAGGCCGCGCACCGTGGTTTTATGATCAGCGTTTCCTTGAATTAGAGTCAATGAGTTACCGAAAGGTACGTGTGGAGCCCGGCTGCTCATGGCTCAAAAACCAGCAAACAGGCCAGGTCGGTGGAAAGGAAAGCTTGCTTTATTTTCAGAGACCAGTCACCTGGCAGGGGGAGGGATGAGCGGCAGGGGCGTGACGTGCTGCATGCAGAAACAGTCGCCTCTAACAGCCACCTTCAGCTTGGTCCCTGGCAGTCTGACCAGCATCACCCTGCTTGTTTCAGGTGCAGGTCATCTTCAGAAGGCGATGGCGCCCAATCCAGTGCTCTTGCCTGGAAACCCCCATGGACGGAGGAGCCTGGTGGGCTGCAGTCCATAGGGTCGCAAAGAGTCGGACATGACTGAGTGACTTCCCTTTCACTTTTCACTTTCGTGCACTGGAGAAGGAAATGGCAACCCACTCCAGTGTTCTTGCCTGGAGAATCCCAGGGATGGGGGAGCCTGGTGGGCTGCCGTCTCTGGGGTCGCACAGAGGTGGACACTACTGAAGCTACTCAGCAGCGGCAGCATCTTCAGTTCCAGGGTCAATTGTTCCCATCTCTTTGCAGTCAGTTCTCATTGACTGTGGCATTGTGGCAGCTCATGTCCTGGGCACAGCCTGGGCATCACGCAGTTGACTTCTCCACCTGGTGTTCTGGTAAGACAGGTCACAGGATGTGGCTCCGAACGTAACCTACAGCCCCTTGGGGAAGCACGGAAGGCCCTTGGCGACGCTTGGTGGCTGCATTATTACTATTGAGTCTCCTTCGGCTGTTTGCCTTGTTTCAGCGTTTCTCACTTCTTTGATCAAACTTATTCTTTGATTAAAGTTTTCCACAGACAAAAGGCAGGCAGAGATGTGAGGGGGCAAAGGGCATAGGGTCCTGCTCCATCTCAAGTGGGGAAAGCAATGGTTCTCTGACAGAGAATCTCTCTTGAGCTCAGAGGCTCCGAGTGTTCACAGCTGTTTGTCTGTGGTGTCATTGTTTTCTCTTGTACAAGAGTTTGCAGCACCTGTGGACCTTTGCCCCGTGAAGAAGTAACTGACCACGTGTGCTCTCGTATCGCTCTTTCCCCGTGAGTGTATCTCTGTTGCTGCTGCAGTGTTATTAACACAAAGAAAGAGCTCTGGGGCAATGATGCTGGAAGTGGAGCAAAGGAGCACAACCCTCGGTGGACTCTGGGCTGCGTGCTATCGTGCTTTTTCCTCGGCCCAAACCATTGTGTAATTACCGGAATGTAAATTTTGTAAAGATTTTCCCCCTCTGTTTTGTCTTTCTCTCCACAAGGTCTTGGTGACGTCAGACATTCCACATTTACTAATAAGACCTAATACCTTCTCCAAAGCAGCAGTTTTCCTCCTCTGATCAATACCTACCATTCAACACCTACCTTCACAAGCTGTTGCAAGGATTTAATGAGGTGATGTGTGTCAAGTTCTTAGAACAAAGCCTAATGGACAATAAAGAATGTAACAAAAGTCTGCTACACCGAGAGCAACATGGAGTGGGTTCAGATAGTAACTTCTAATTCCTCCCCACTATGAATGGGTCAAACCACTATCCAAATGTATCTAGAGTGAAGCAAGCCAGAAAGAAAAATACCAATACAGTATACTAACGCATATATATGGAATTTAGAAAGATGGGGATGATGACCCTGTATGCGAGAAAACAAAAGAGACTCAGATCTATAGAGTGAACTTTTGGACTCTGGGGGAGAGAGAGAGGGAGAGGGTGGGATGAGATGGGAGAATGGCATTGAAACATGTAAAAAAAATAAATAATTACGGCAATGGTGATAAAAAAAAATAAATAAATAAAAATAAAAAAAAAAACAAATGTATCTAATGGAATTATCCTGGCTCTTGGCTTACATTTTCCCTTATCCAGCTCCCATGCCAGAGCAGTCTCTGCAATGTTAGAAGACCGATCACTAACAAGAGGGAATTCTCTGACCGTGTTGCTCAAGAGACACACCGTCAAGCCCAGAACAGCTGGGTGACCAAAGGGACATCTGTGGCATGCTCTGCAAATGCCTACCTCCAGCTCCGTATCACACACGGATGGCTCCTATCTGGTAGACAGACCATCATCTCTCCTCTCCTTGAGCACTTTCTCTGCTCAATTGCCTCTCCTGTGGTAGTCAAAGGGAGCTTTATAGCCAGTTCCTTTCAGTGTAAAGAAACTTCCGGACTGAGACTGTCTCCCACTGGGCAAGACCACAAGTGTGATGTCTCATCCGGTGACTCTTTGTGCAGCAATCTGGAGAGCTGTGATCTATCGTTTCATGTATATTGGTGTGTATCCTACTTACCATATGCTGAAAGTTGATATAATAGAAAGAGCCACGGCTAATTTTTAGGTCCTTTACAGAAATTCCTTGAGCTAATGTTAGAGCCTGATCTCTTACCAAACTGCGAGGAGTCTCCAGTTTAGCCAAATTCACCAAGGCGTCTTTTCTTTCCATTGCCATCCATTCATTCAACATTTTGATTAAATGCTCTGCTTGCCAGGCACAGTGTTATTCCTTTAAGGTAACATGATGAGAGTGTTAAAGCTTTTTTAAAATTTGTTTTCAGTGTGTGCTAGACTTGTTCTGTTTCTCTGAACTGGGGTTTCAGTGTGGAATACCTGTTCCCTTGGTCTTTACTTGTCAAAGAGTACTTACCATTCTTATTCTCTGTGGAGCCTTCCCAAATTATCGCTGCTCAGAGTGAGAAGAGAATCTTTATCTCGTGTCTATGCTGATTAAACATTCCATGGTTATAGGTTACTGATAATAGAAAATAATTCTGAAAGTCTTTAAAAACTTTTTTGAAGTTTATCAGAGAGACCCCAAATTATAAAGAGTTTAGAGGGTCTGGTTAGAGCCATGGAAATATGGGAGTGGCCAGAAGGCAAGAATCCCAACATTCTTCTTCAGATAGGAACAATCCACCCAGGATATCACCACCATTGCCTGTGGACACAGAAGCAGCTACTGTGAGTTGATTCAAATGTTCTCACAGCTGTAGATTAGACACTGCAGGTAAACACATCTGATTGGTCGAACTGTGATCTTGTGGCTGGCAGAGGGTCTGCAGAGTCAAGGTCCAAACCTCCAGCTTCCAGAATAGGAGATAAAGGAATGATCTCCCACATGTGCTATAAGCAATGGGGAATTTCTCCAAAACTAGGGCGGGAAAGTAGAAGTCAAGTCCCCAAAGAAAGAACAAAGTCCCCTACACCAGTCAGGACCGTATTTTGACACCTTTTAAAATTCTTATCGCCTCTATTGTTTTCTCTTATTTACACTGCATTTACTCTTTTTTTATTTTTTGGCCATGAAGCGTGACAGGTAGGATTTTAGTTCCTTGAGCAAGGATCGAGCCAGAGCTCACGGGGGTGAGAGCACTGGGCTCTGACCACCGGGCCGCCAAGGAAGTGCCTGTATTCTTTAAATGGATTTAGACTTTGTTGCCAATTCTCTCCCCCAAACTAAGTTCCTTCGGGATGAGAACACTTGTTATCTTCTGTACATAAGCTGGAGGCTCAGACAGTGAAGAACCCACATGCAGTGTGGGAGACCTGGGTTTGATCCCTGGGTCGGGAAGATCCCCTGGAGAAGGACCTGGCTACCCACGCCAGGATTCTGGCCTGGAGAATTCCATGGACAGAGGAGCCTGGCGGGCTGCAGTTCTTGGAGTCGCGAAGAGTCCAGCGCAACTGAGCGACTTCCACTTCGCGTGACCTCCTCGTGCTGGGCTTCCCTGGCGACTCAGCAGTAAGGTGTCTTTCTGCAGCGCAGGAGACTCGAGTTTGGTCCCTGGGTCGGGAAGATCCCCTGGAGGAAGGCAGGGCAACCGACTCCGGTATTCTTACCTGGAGAGAGGGGCCTGGCAGGCTGCAGTCCATGGGGTCGCAAAGAGTCGGACACGACTGAAGCGACTCAGCACCTCCGAGACCTCCCAGTTACTCGCTCCCAGGCGGTGCCTGTGAAGTCACGCGCAACCCGATCACTGCTGGGCGCTTATCTTCCCAGCCTCTGCAGATCTCTAGTGCCGCCAGCCATGGAGAATTTGAAACTCTGGAGTAAAATTTCAAGACATTTTATAATTACTTAAAGTTATGTCTGTTTGACAACATAACCTGTGTTTGCTTTTAAACAGTAGGAAAGTGCTTATAATTGGAAACAATAGAACAGTTCAGCATTAAGTAAATCTTACATCTGCTGTTTAGCCACTTGAGGGGAAACAATTTTCTAACAAATGGCAATGGTCAAGAAAACTATGAAATTTAGGCCAGTGGTCGTGGAAAATGACTTATTCGTTGCTAAGCTACCAGTCCTAAAAGAAGCTCGATTAGGAGATACAAACCAGCTTAACTAGACCCAGTCCATTTGAGAGTAGAAAGTTGTAGCTGCAGGTGATTCTGGCGGATGTGTGGCAGGCGAAGTGATTGACAAACCGGTCTTTGCTTGGCAGGAAGTTTGGCTTTGATGTCGTGAGTGACTGACAGGCCGGTGTCATCAGAAAATGTGGATTATGCGTCGGAAGGGCTATTTTGCAACAAAGTGATTGACGCATTACGGAAATTGTCCCGTAGATGGAGAAAACCAAATAGAGATTTGTTTTGACAAGCATTTCCTTTTTACCTGTTCACTTTGTATACAGAGAAGAGAGAGAGGAAGCCCTCGACTTATCCAGTAGATATCTGGATGGCAGTGGCCACGAGGGTGCGTGGGAAGAGCCTGGGTGGTAAGGAGGTGGCAGGCGGATGCCCCAGCCTGGCTTCCCCCACGACTGCTGTCTGGGGACTAAAGCCGCTCTCCGGGCCTCACTGTTGTATCTGCTAAATGAGGAGCTTGAACTCAGGTTGTTTCTGTATTGCACGCCAGCCGTCTGTGAGTCTGTGTTGTTTCTTTTTTCGTGGACAGCTGTTACGTTCCCACACCTTTTCTGTCCTCTGGCTCATCAGATCATTCCATTTCTCGAGCCGCAGTGACTGGTTCATGGACTGCTCCAGTGGGACACGTAACAGAACGTGGAATTTAAGTCTAGAAGCACTGGCACTCATCTTTCCACCTCGTGTGAGGAGGGTTGGCCCATAAAGTACTGGAGTGGTCCCCACGCCCTTCGAGGGGTCCTCCCGACGCAGGGATGGAACCCGGGTCTCTCACGTCTCCAGCAACAGCAGGCAGCCAGTACCACCCGAGAAGCCCCAGTGAAATACCTGATTCCCCCTTAAAATTCAAAGAATGAGTAACTTTATAGTATAAGTGTGTCCCAAATATTGCCTGGGATATACTTAATCTCAAAAAATATACTTGTTGTTCATTTATCTGAAGTTCAAATCAATCCAGGTGTCTTATATTCTTACTTGCTAGATCTGGCCGCATCTTATCTTAAAGAACAATCTGCTTGGGAATGAAGCCAGTGCAGACACAAATGGAAGTAAGAGGTACAAAGACTGACTCGTGGTGGCCTTATTCAGCCACCTGGATCCAGCGTGCCGAAAACTTGACTAGCTGTGCTCCTCCCACACCCAAGTGGGAAGCAAACAAAAAAACCAAAAACGTTGGAAACTGCTTAATTAAGCTCGCGTGAGTTAAGTTCCTCCCTGATAGCCTCGGAGTGCCCTCTCCTCCCCCCACTCCGCGGTCCCCTCCCTTCGGCTTTTGGGTCAGGCCATCCCTGGAGGCACCTTTCCTGTGTCCTGTCTTATTCTCCTCAAAAGGGTCGTGTATCTTCTTGACTTACAATTAGTTTTTCTCCTGAATTCT
Source organism: Redunca redunca (assembly GCA_006410935.1). Taxonomy (NCBI): domain Eukaryota; kingdom Metazoa; phylum Chordata; class Mammalia; order Artiodactyla; family Bovidae; genus Redunca; species Redunca redunca. The sequence continues at coordinate 699,131 of SJYQ01004594.1, forward strand.
GACTTTCTCCCTCCTCTCATTTTCCTGACCACTACTGTTATTTTTTTAAATTACCAATTATAAGTTATAAAGAAAAAAAAATTTAAGGAATTTAGAGCTGGGAGACAACTCAGAAATCCTTACTGTCACCTGTTGCTGAAACAATGAATACATAGCTCTGCCCATTTCTTGTCTGTTTTTTCAAGAAGTTGGCCAATCATATTTTTGACCAATAAATTATTTATGTGTTATTTGTAAGCCACATTGCCTCAAGAAGAATTTAAATCTTGTTCTGAGAAGTAGCAAGATTTGGTCGTCCTATGATTCTGCGCTTTTAGGGTGTGGGTGACAGAAAGCAGCCTCTTTGGCTGGTGCAAAATGTCCAGTTACGGTTTTTAAAGGTGGGGGGGATGTCTCGGGGAACACAGAAAATGAGAATGCAGCCAGCTCTCGGAAACAGCCTCAATTCAAGAGCTAGTCGGCCATCTGGATTCCCTCTCTCTCTCTTTCTCAATTCTTTCATCTCATTTCTACCTTGCTTTCCTTACCCAGACCATGATCGCTGCCGAGAGTAGCTTTTCCTCTGCACTTAATCTGTTTGGTGGAAAACGGCTGTCCCAGTGTTGGATGATTTGGATTCCGTGGCAGGATCTAATCTGCCGTCTCTCAGCACCAGTGCTGGAGAAACGGGATGCGATGGTCTCCCATGAGCCAGGCGTTCTCAGCCCAGTGGGGGACAAACACACAGAATATGGACATGGCTGCCCAGGACCCGTCTCTGTGGATTGCAGCCCACTCCCAGGATTAAGAGAACTTCTGTGAGTTATAAGCGTGCCAGTTATTAAGCTATTGTTTCTCAGTTCCAAATCCCTTCTCTGAACTCTGCTCCTTGAAGCTGGGGGCTGGGTCCTAGCAAATGGCATGATTCCTTGGACAGTTTGACATGGAAGTGTGTCTAAAACAGAATTACAGCTGAAGCCAGGCTGGTCAAACTTGGCTGTGACAGCCAGACTGGTGGTTCAGATTCCTGGTACCAAGAAAGCCGAGTGGTCCCTGGATAGCTACATCCAAACAGGAGTCCAAGTGTCTGTCCACTGACCCGTAAGGATCAATAGAATAAGATAGGGAAAATTTTTAAACCTCTTTTTCCAAAAAACCCTATGAATATGAGCTCTTAACATTTTCTCCAAGTGTCTCTAATGTGTCCATAGTTGAAGAATTTTATTTCAAGAAACTCACTTCCATGCAGGGCATTTTCCAGAGTTCTGAAGGAAGCAGAAGGAAAAGTAAGTTTATAGCTTCAAGTGCTGTTGAAATTGACACAAGATAGAACACTGCAGTCCTCTCACCTGGAGAATCCCAGGGACTGGGGAGCCTGGCGGGCTGCAGTCCACGGGGTCGCTGAGGCTCGGACACGACTGAGCGACTTCACTTTCACTTTTCACTTTTGTGCATTGGAGAAGGAAATGGCAACCCACTCCAGTGTTCTTGCCTGGAGAATCCCAGGGGCGGGGGAGCCTGGTGGGCTGCCGTCTCTGGGGTCGCACAGAGTCGGACACGACTGAAGCTACTCAGCAGCAGCAGCAGCGGCAGAGCATGGTGAAGTCTAAAGCTCTTTGCACAGAGATTCCACCTGTGATTTTGCCTGGGTTAAAATCCTGCCAATGTTACTTCCTAACCTGTAAACGTGTAGCAACACAGTTTTGATGTATCTCTGTTCCTGCATTAGCGAGGTTGAGCTAATGAGAGTTGCTGCCACACACAGTTGTAAAGTTTGGACGAGGAGCTCCATTCAGGACGGTGAGCTTGCTTGCCCTAGCTGAGGCTTGCTGCCACTAAGTCGCTTCAGTTGTGTCCAACTCTGTGCGACCCCACAGACGGCAGCCCACCAGGCTCCCCCATCCCTGGGATTCTCCAGGCAAGAACACTGGAGTGGGTTGCCATTTCCTTCTCGAATGCACGAAAGTGAAAAGTGAAAGTGAAGTCACTTAGTCGTGTTCGACTCTTTGCGACCCCATGGACTGCAGCCTACCAGGCTCCTCCGCCCATGGGATTTTCCAGGCATGAGTACAGGAGTGGGGTGCCATTGCCTTCTAAAGTGAGTACTCAGTACATGTCCATATTATCCTACTCATTCCTACTGTCCTTTTGGGTCTTGAGGTCCTCTGACTTTTATCTCAGAACCTGCTGTGCTGTTCTTAGTCGCTCAGTTGTGTCCAACTCTCTGTGACCCCATGGAGTGTAGCCCACCAGGCTTCTCTGTCCATGGGATTCTTCAGGCAAGAATGCTGGAGTGGGTCACCATGCCCTCCCCCAAGGGACCTTCCCAACCAGGGATCAAACCCAGGTCTTCCACACTGTGGACGGATCCTTCACCAGCTGGGCCACCAGGGCAGTCCATGAATGCTGGAGTGGGTAGCCTATGCCTTCTCCAGGGGATCTTCCCAAACCAGGAATTCAACCAGGGTCTCTGGCATTTCAGGCAGATTCCTTACCAGCTAAGCTACCAGGGAAGCCCTTAGCTCAGAGCCTATGGGGAGCTGTTGGAAGGAATTAAGCCATCTACACTGAATTCCACCTGTGTGCTGAGTGACTGGAACCCAGAGAGAAGGAGGGAAATGATGTGTGCGCCCGAAACACAGAGGCTCCCGGAGTATGGCGACTTTGGCCGTAAGTGCTGCTTCATGGCTGTGTGTAAAGCTGCCCATCAAAAGCCTCCGACAGACGACCTGCAGTAACGAGAGGGAGAGAGGAGCGGCACTGCCAAGCATTGTGCCCGACGGGAGCGCAGATCCCGGGAAGGGCGTCCCCGTAACACACAGCGCCCCTCCCCTCGCCCTCCTTCTCATCCGCAGGCCCAGCGCCTCCACTCGTGGCCCTGCTTCTCACTTCCCAGCTCCCATTCATTCATTTTTTCATTGCATTATATTTTAATTCACTCGTGTGTGCCTTCAACCATCTATCCATCAAACTTTTAATTACTCACATAGCAAATGTTTATTGGGCTAATAGCCGCAGATTAGATGTACTGGGCTCTCTCGGTAAAGTGAGTTCCTTGGTGAGTATGAAGAACCTAACAACAGCCCCAGCATTTACTGAGCACGTCTTCTGTGTCACACGCCATGAATTATCTCGTTTCATCCTCACAAGAGTCATCTGAGGTAAGCTGCTATTCTCAACAACATTTTTTAGAGATTGGGTGAAGTGTTTTAGAAGGTTTGGGTGAGGTGTCCAGAGTCGCACAGCTGGTAGATTACAGAGCCAGCATTCAAAATCATATTTGTCTAATATAGCACATATGCTTTCATCCACTACTTGGGGCCACCTCAAAGGATCTAAAAATCTAATATTTGTAATATTCAGAATGAATTCTGAATAGGGAAGGTGGTGCCTGATCTGTGTTGCAAAGTGTGGACAGGAGACCGGTAAGAAAATGCTTGATGAAGGTATTCATGCTGATCAAAAACAACATAGTAAATAAAAGAGTGGATCAGAGACCCACGGTGTGACCTCACTTTCCCAGCATCACTCACTGAAAGTGGATTAATATGTCATCGTCAACTTGGGGAAACCAAATAGTGAGTTAAGAATCTGACCATGTAAAGTGTGTTGCTCTTGTTAGTTGCTAAGCCATGTCCAGCTCTTTGAAACCCCACGGCCTGTCGCACACCAGATTCCTGTCCTCCACTATCTATCAGAGTTTGCTCAAATTGATATCCATTGTGTTGGTGATGCTATCTAACTATCTTATCCTCTGCCACCCCCTTCTCCTTTTGCCTTCAATCTTTCCCAGAATCAGGGTCTTTTCCAGTGAGTTGGCTCTTTGCATCAGGTGGCCGAAGTACTGGAGCTTCAGCACCAGTCCTTCCAATGAATAGTCAGGGCTGACTTCCTTTAGGATTGATGGGTTTAATCTCCTTGCAGTCCAAGGGACTCTCAAGAGTCTTCTCCTGCACTGCAACCAGAAAACAAATTCAAACTGGTTTGAAGAATGAAGAAATGCATACATTTGCATCACTGAAAGGGCCAGGGGCAGGGCTAGCTTCAGGTACAGTTTGATCTAGTGCCATGGGGGACCAGCTTAGTTCCCTTCTGTCTTTCTTCTCTGCCTTCCATACAGTCAGCAACTTCCTCAGGCTTCACATGAGTTCCCACTGGCAGTTGCACGGACTTCTGTCTTAGTGAGCAAAGAAGTTACGCAAGTCTGCATGTCTTCACACCGCACAGACCATGGAAGGACTGGATCTCAAAGAGTTGAGAAGCCCTAGAAAAATTCTCCAGAGATTGTATTGGTTTTGACTGGGTTTCTTCCATCATAAATCAAATCACGGTTTCCAGAGGGAAGAGACAGGATGAGATTTTTGGCTTCAGACAGTCAGAGTCCACCCTCAAAAGCTGGGGGAAGGATCGATACCACAAAAATTAATGGCTGGTCATGATGGGGGAGTCAAACTCCAAATGGTGTTATCCGGAAGAGGAGGAGGAACCGAAGTTAGACAGGAGAAACCGCTGGGGTCCACCACGCCCAGCTATTCAGTGTCTTTGTTTGCCTACTGAGTGCCCAGGAGCACCTCCCTAAAGCATGCGGCACCTCGGCTTTGAGCCACGCTACACTGGTGGTCGGACCTAGTGGCACTGGCGGTAAAGAACCCACCTGCTAATGCAGGAGACGTAAGAGACTCAGGCTCAGTCCCTGGGTCCGGAAGGCCCCCTGAAGGAGACCATGGCCACCCACTGCAGTATTCGTGCCCGGAGAATCCCATGGACAGAGGAGCCTGGCGACCAATGGTCCATAGCATTACCCAGAGTCCAACATGACTGAAGCTATTAATTCTTGGCACACATGCAAGAAACGGGCAGTTGAGTTTGTCCTTTGGATTGTGGATGCTGCATCCGATTCCCCTTGGTTGGTTGAATCCACACATGTGAAATCTGTGGATCTGAGGGCCAACTGTACTGTGTCATGTCATATAAAGGACTTGGGCATTTTTTGGAGTTCAGTATCTTCTGGAGTCCTGGAACCCATCCTGTGGATACTGAGAGGTGACTGTATTGCCTTATTCATCACCATCTTGGAAGCATTTTCTCCACCAAATGCAGTCACATTTCTTTAATACAAGCTAGTATAGTGTTGCCTTTCTTCCCTCCTCAAAGTGCCTCAGGAGCCCCAGCACTCACTGTCCCGAGTAGCTATTGTCACTGCCTTCCTTATATCTGCTTTGTCTCCTGACTAAACAAAAGGTATCGACTTGCAACATTTCAATTAAAATCCGATTAAACTCTGCATTTCCTCACAGGGGTGACGCTTCGATTGCAGTTCTTTCCATGCTGTCTGTTCGACAAATGTGTTTGGCATGTGTAGACTGCTGTGATCACTTTTCTTTTTGTGACATTTTGAGAAGGGGGGGGAAACTGCATGGTTCAGTGGATGACACAGTTTGTTACAAGTGGCAACAAAAAATTTGAAATTCTTAAACGATTTAGCATTTCCCCTCCCAGACACATTATTTATCACGGAGACGTGATATTCTGGGGGACTCAAGCCAATCAGAGGATGGGAGTATAATTTTCACAAAACAAATGTGTGTATAAATTATCACTCTCCCTTCTCCTCTCCACAAACAGCGACACTAATGGATCCATAGCTGGGATGTGGGAAGGGCTGCCGTGTTCTACAGCAGTTCATCTGGGGAGGCAGAGCTGAGAACACAGGTCAGCTAAGATGCACAGATATACTTCAGCGTTGTCCGGCATCTCCTGACTGCAGTGGCCGAGGCAGTGTCTCTTGTCTAGAATAGAAGGTACTTGTGTGTGTGTGTTTGCATGCATGTGCAAGAAAACAGGGAGACAGAGGCTTACAATTTAAGCCATGATCGAACCACAAATATGTTTTACTTGGCTGGTAAATTTATACAATGGGGAACTTTTACTGAAAAGTTTAGATTACTACCTTCTTAGAAAGATCTTGAGCTTTTTCCTAAGGGGGAAAACAACTCACTGGAGTCTATAGTGGTTTTGTAAAGTGACTGCTGCCTTTAGACAGGCGGTAAGCCCTCTAGGCTGCCTTAGTGCCCACCGTTCCCTGTTGCCTCAGATCCAATCCGCTCCATTTTGTTACTACCTTCTTGGATACAAGGAGTAGTTGAGTTTGTGGGCCTAAGTATAATGAGAGCCCTGTGGACGAATAAGCCAGTGACTTTTCAATCCGGGGTCCTTGCAAATTTTGCCCCAGATGTAGGCCCTGATGGTGGAAGGAATCTAATTTTCTTGTAAGACTATTTTTCAGAATCTGCATGACTTACAGTTTACTTCCATTAGTGGAAACAGTCAATATTCTCTTTTAATTTATATCTTAACTGGAGGAAATTTTCTTTACAATATTGCGTTAGTTTCTGCTGTACAGCAACGGGAATCAGCCATAATGATACATATATATCAGTTCAGTTCAGTTCAGTCGCTCAGTCGTGTCCGACTCTTTGCGACCCCATGAATCGCAGCATGCAAGGCCTCCCTGTCCACCACCATCTCCCGGAGTTCACTCAGACTCACGGCCATCGAGTCCGTGATGCCATCCAGCCATCTCATCCTGGGTCGTCCCCTTCTCCTCCTGCCCCCAATCCCTCCCACCATCAGAGTCTTTTCCAATGAGTCAACTCTTCGCATGAGGTGGCCAAAGTACTGGAGTTTCAACTTTAGCATCATTCCTTCCAAAGAAATCCCAAGACTGATCTCCTTCAGAATGGACTGGTTGGATCTCCTTGCAGTCCAAGGGACTCTCAAGAGTCTTCTTCAACACCACAGCTCAAAAGCATCAGTTCTTCGGGTCTCAGCCTTCTTCACAGTCCAACTCTCACATCCATACATGACCACAGGAAAAACCATAGCCTTGACTAGACAGACCTTATATACACACACATATCTCCCCTCCCTCCTGAGCCTTCCTGCCCTCCCACACCCCACTCCTCTAGGTCATCACAAAGCACCAGGCTGGGCTCCCTGTGTTATCCAGCACCTTCCCGCCAGCTCTCTGCTTTACACCAAGAGTGTATATATGTCGAGGCTACTTTCTCCATTCATCCCACTCCCTCCTTCCCCCACTGTGTTCACAAGTCCACGCTCTACATCTGCGATTCTATTCCTTCCTTGCAGATAGGTTCATCAGTACCAGTTTTCTAGATCCCATATATAGGCATTAATATGCAATAGTTGTTTTTCTCTTTCTGACGTTCTCCGCTCCAAACAGAGTCAATATTCTTTTAAAAAGTAAAGCAAAATAGTTCCACCTTTTCTGCAGTTTTAGTTTCCTTTCGCATTCTTTTGCAACTCTTCTGAACCAAGCAGCTTCTTGGGAGGTACACTGAAAGGTTGAATATTCACAATGTAAATCACATCCCTTGTAAATCATAGTACACCACACACATTATGTGGCTCTGGAATTTCTGCTAACCACAGCTGCCATCTTTGAGCTGACTACCAATGCTGGGTGTGTTACTGACAAAAATCCTCAGCAAAAATATTCCAGGGCTAATACATGTTATGTTTTTGCCTTCTTCACTTCATAGTGACATATGTTTTGTCAGAGGAGGGAAATGTGTATTTTTCCAGCTTCTTTCATTAGTGTCTCTAAACTTGTTCAAGATTCATACTTCGGGCAGCTCTCCAGCTGACCCACCACTCCATTCCCTTCTGCAGGAGAAGGGGAAGCTCGACAGAGGAATCACTGAATCACAGAATGTGTGAGTTTGAGACTTGGCACTGGGAATCTGTAAAGCAAAACTTTGAGAAATTTGCCATATTTTAATAAGCGTATTATAAACTACTTTCGATTGCTTGTTTTTATTGCGTACTCAATGTGTGTACCTAATTCAGGAGTCAGTAAAGTACGGACCAGGGTCCAATCTAGCCAGCTACCTATTTTTGTAAAGTTTTATTGGCACACAGCCAGGCCCCTTATTTACATATCATCTGTGGCTTCCTTTGTATTACAGCAACGAAGTTGAGTAGTTGCACCAGAGGCCAATACGGCCAGCAAAGCAGAAATATTTACCATGTAGTCCTTTAAGAACAACCTTGCCACACTCTGATCTAACTCTCGAACATAGCAGAAAAAGTGTTATTGCTTGTTAAATGCATTTTTAAAAAATGATTAGTTCTCCTAAGTTTAAGCTCCTGTCCTCCTCTTCAGAACTCCTGTGGCACTTATAATCATGTATTCACTGGACATCTTCATACTCTAAGCTGCTTAGAGGGTCTCTTTTGGATCTGATTGGATCAATTAGGAATGTTTTTAACTGCAAGTAATAGAATACTTCTCTAGTGGCTTTAACGATGAAGATTTGGGTTATCTCATCTAATCAGAAACCGGGATGCCGCTGAGTCTGCAGAAGCCCCACAGTTGTACAAACCACAACTGCTATAACCCCAGTGCTAGAACAAGACACGAGACTAGATACTCAGTGAAAACATGGCAAATAGCACGTGGATGTATTGATGGATGAATGGGTAAATGATAGACAACATTTTTCAAACTTAGTTAAATTTGGTCCCCACGGTAGGCAGCAGGGGGCAGCATGAAAGGTGTCCTTGGTAGTAAGAATGTTGCGGACTTCACTTCATCTAACCTCTTCGTATTCGAGTGAGGCACAGACAGAAAGTTAGCTATTAGCGTGAGTCTTTATGGTTTTTGACTATCCAGCATCCATGAGCCACCTTTCTGGTAACAGCTCTTCAATTTTGCTTTGAAGAACCAAGCCTGTGAAATGAGGTGACTGAGGTGAGGCAGGGGGCAGCCCTGCCCCGACAGAGAGCATCTGCTCCGGGGTCAGCATCCGCCCCGCTCCCGTCCTCAGTGATCGGCCCAGAGTTGAGTGCACGTCCCAGGGTCACACAGCCTGGATGAGCACGAGGCTTCAGCAGGTGCTCCCAGGGAAAAAGAACACAGAGCAACCTCTAACAGTGCCTAGTCCATAGAGTGTGCTCAGCACACAGCTGTTGAATGAACGAGTGAATAGACGAATAAATAGCATCTTCCTGTGTCAGACAAGAAGGGTCCTCAGGGGCCAGCTAATCTCCCCGGCATCAGAAACACTGGAGCCTCGGCCTCTATCGGCAAGCCAAGGCCTCCTCTGCTCCTCCTTCCTGGTCCTGGCCACCAGGATGCTCAGGCTTCCAGCAACCAACTTCTGCCTCGTCCATTTGCTCAAGTCCTTGAACGTTTCCATTTCGTGAAGTACATCTTGTCTATGTATTTGAGTTTCAGTTCTTGTCATTTGCAAATCAATGAGGAAGATGCCTATGGCCCTTTGCTGCCTTGCTGTGCCCACTAAGGATGTAGGGCTTTATCCTTACTCTCCTCCTGCAGACCTGTGTCTCCAACCGCATCTCTGACCAGGCGCTTCTGGCTGTCTCTCTCCTGCATTCCCACAATCCCCACTGCGGGCTCAAGCACATCCCTGTTCTTATTCCTTAATGCAATGTGTCCCACCTCTCCCTGGGCTGACTCGTTTCAAGAGGTGCACCTGGGCCATGGAGAAATCTAGATCTCATTCAGTGGAGGGTCCCCAGGGCCCTCGGTGTCCAGTGGAGTGAGTCTGAGAGTCCTCCCAGGTTGGTGACTGAGCAAACACTGTGTCTTTCAGAAACAGCTGGCCTCCAGGTGTAGCCTGTGCGGCTGGGCTCCATCTTGGAACTTCTAGTGCATTCTGCAGCTGGGGTGGGCCGCAGACCTTGCATTCTCTTCCACCCCAGCGGGACTGCTGCAAAGCCCAACAGCGGCGCATGAGGATGATACCAGGACTCCTCCTTCTGAAAATATCCTGAAATTTTTTCCTTCCAGGGAACTAAAAACTATTTTTCAATATGAAGAGCTTCATGGAAGAGAATATTTAAACAAGTAGCTATCTGAAACATTATGCTCTGTGAATTCAACCACCATTAAATCAAAAGTTTGATGTTAGGAACTCTAAGTAATATAGATATCTATTTAAGAATACATTTTTTAATGTACTCAAATTTTTAAATTTGAAAATTCACTCTGCAATTTACTCACTGTGTAAACTTGAACTTGAATAAGAACCTTAAACAAGAACAAGGACACTGTGTAATCTTGAACAGGAAGAGACCCTGATGCTGGGAAAGATTGAAGGCAAAAGGAGAAGGGGGCGACAGAGGATGAGATGGTTAGATAACATTATCAACTCAGTGGACATGAACTTGAGAAAACTCTGGGAGACAGTGAAGGGCAAGGAAGCTGGCTTCTGCAGTCCACGGGGTCACAGAGTTGGACACAACTTAGCTACCAAATAACAGTAACAACAAACCTTGAAAGCTGCTGAAACCAGTGATTTTCAAATGTGGTCCCCAGACAGCAGCAGCAGCAGCAGCCGGGAATTTTTGGAATGAAAATCTCAGGGCCCACGCACCAGACCTACTGAATCAAATACTCCAGGGAAAAGAGTCAATAATCAGAGTTTTATCAAGCCCTACAGGTAATTCCAATGCATAGCAAACCATTGAGAACCATTGGCTTAAGCTGTCCGCTCTGAGTCTCCGTATATGTAAAAGGAGAGTCATATTATTTGGCCTCCTAAGGTGGTTTTAAGGATTACATTCAATAGGTCTTGCATGTAACGTACTCAGTGCAGTGTCTGGAGCTTCATGTGCGCTCAGTACGTGACACCTACAATCAGCGTTATTGTTACTTTGTTGTTACTGGGTTTCATTGCTGGGTAGCCAGGGAGTCGGTCCACATCTCCATGTGTCTGCCTGTGAAACAGTGAAGAGGGGAGGTATTTCAATGTTAATCATTATAACAATAGCTGATTTAGTGAACTCCTACCCTGGGCCAGCCACGGCTGATCACTTCATGAACTCTGCATTTGATCTTCATTAAAAAGTAAAAATAAAAACGCTAAGAGAATGATGCTATTACTGTCCATCACGTGACAGGTGACGTAGCTTAAGTAGCTGGCCCAGAATAACACAGGTAGTGGGTGAAAGAGCCAGGAAAAGAATTCAGGGGCTGAGTCTCCAGAGCCCGGCTTTTAAGCAGACCACCACACCGCCAGTCCAAAGCGGTTTGCAGAAGGGACTATGGGGAGGCCACTTTCATACCTTCAATGTACTGCAAACATCAGATACTCAGTACCCCACATGCATTAACACCATAGCTATTGGTTAATTAGAGAAGAAATCTCTGGATCGGGTTTGGCTGGAAATGAGTTCATTTTATAAGGGGACCTGGTGGCTGTCCTCCGTGAGGCTCCCCATGGCTCTCAACTTCTGCCTGAGTATGTCGGTCATGTGGTCCTGATGGGAGATGGTTTGCTGATGACAGGTCCATAAAGACAGCCCAGAACTGCTCCTTCCAGGTCACTCTTTGAGGCAGTGATTACCTGAGCCCACAGAATACATTCAATACCCCCCTGAGATGAGACAATCAACTAGAAAAAAATACTTCCTTTACTTGCAGAAATACTTCCTTTGGCTTTAGGCGAGGATGAGAAAGAGGAAATGTGGAAATGCGACTTGTAATTATTGTTAAGTAAGTAATAAGCAGTTGTACTTATTAGCGTGGGTGCAGGGGCCCAATGATAAGTGCTAAATTTACACCATTAAAAAAAAAATCTAGCCCATAAAATACCAGTCACACCCTGTAAAACAACTTAGAAATGGGTAAAAATTTTATGTATGTCCAAAGAATTTCAGAAGAGGCTGCTGCATTTGTAAATGTATTTAAACATCCATCAGAATGATATTCTGGGGTAAAAATATACATTTACTAAGTGCTGTGTTCGCTTCATCCTGAAGAACTTTTCAGGTACAAATAAACCTGGGACAAAACCCTGCAAGCTTTCTTATTTGAGCGAAGTTAATAAGTCTGTCCTTCATTTGAGAGTTTCCACCTCCATCTTCAAAGCTGGACCTCAGAAATACTACAGGACGTTCGGTTTAATGTAAAACTTCCCTGTGTCCCTAAAATGACAGTTTCAACAATAGCACCAGTGAGCAAACACTGCTCTCAGCTTCTGCCTTTTATTTAATTTTTTCCCCTCTCCTTAGCTCCACCCCAGCCAGCTCTTGAAAGGCCTTCTGTTCTGTCAGCCATAATGACATCTGCTGGCGGAGACAGGAAGTCATAAATCTGCAGGTCCCCTCTCAACCAAACCTGGTTAATGCTGCCATTTATCACGGGGGCTGGGGTGCCATCTCTGGAGGGCTGGGCGCAGAGAGTCCATTTTCTCCCATACCCCTTTCCCAGGAGAGCAACCATTTTACAAACAGCCACTTTTTCATCTCGCGTTTGCAGACCTGAAAGGCAGATGTAGCGTGCGGCTCTTGGAAAGAAGCCACGATTCCAGGCAACAATAGACTCAACTTGATGTCTCGGAACGGAGGAAGGCGGCTCTGACCAAGCTCTGTCCTTGCTCCTTTTAAATCAGCCCGTCGCTGCATCCAGGAGGGGCATGGAAGACTTCCTCCCCGGGAGCCCCTCCGCCTCCCTGAACTTCTTTAAGGGCGAAACTAGCTACAGCGGGGGTTGAAGGAGGATGATTGAAACTCAGAGTTACTTTTGTTCCACACTCATTCAGGCTGAGGTTCGGGTTTTGTTTCTTAGGCATTCACTGTACCCTAGGACTTGATTCAAGACCTGTGTCTGTGCAGAACGCTGTCTAGCTTTTGCTACTCAGAGTGTGGGCCCTGGAGCAGAACCATCAGCAGCATCTGTCGCAGCTTGTTTGAAATGCAGAGGCCCAGGCCCCCTGTGGGCTTCCCTGCTAGCCGGGTGGTAAAGAACCCGCCTGGCGGCGCAGGAGACCCAGGAGACATGGGTTCAGTCCCTGGGTTGGGAAGATCCCCTGGAGAAGGAAACAGTGACCCACTCCAGTATTCTTGTCTGGAGAATCCCATTGACAGAGGAGCCTGGCAGGCTACAGTCCATGAGGTCGCAAAAGAGTCGGAGACGACTTAGCAACTAAACAAACACAGGCACTCCCCGCTCACTTGATCAGAATCGGCACTGGAAGCCAGATCCCCAGATGCCTCCTCTACATTAAAGCTTGGAGGCCAGGCTCTGCTCTGGGGTTCTCAGCCTTGGCCCTTATTAACACTTGGGGCTGGGTCAGTCCTTGCTTGCAAGGGCCTTCCCTGCGTGCTATAGGATGTATGCCAGGATCTCTGGCCTCTACCTGCTAGAGGCCGGTAACACACCCCCGCATCATGACAATCAAAAACGTCTGCAGACATTGTCGCGTGTCTCCTGGGAGCAAAAAGCACCCCTCTCAGAACCCATGCAACTCAAAGTGTGCTCTGTGAGTTCACAGGATCTTGCTAGAAAGGCACTTTTCAGACTCCACCCCACATCTACTCTCTCGGGATCCCTAAAGATGGGCCCGGGAATCGATCTATTTTAACTCTGGGGGAGACAGCACAGGGACTACGTTTACGAACACTTTAAGAACTGTTAAGCCGCAGAGCACAGGCAGGGAAGCAACGCGGTGACTAGACAGTTTGCGATGCAGAGGTCAGCGCGGGTCTTGCCTGGTGGCTCAACGGTAAAGACTCCCTCTGCCAAGGCAGGAGACACAGGTTTGACCCCTGATCCAGGAAGATCCCACAGCCTCGGAGCAGCTAGGCCCGTGGGCCACAAGTGCTGAGCCGGCGCTCAGTAGTCCGGGAGCCGCAATTGCTGAAGCCCTAGCGCCCTACAGCCGGGCTTCACAAGAGAAGTCACTGCAGAGAGAAGCCCCGCTTGCCACAGCCGGAGAGAAGCCATGCAGCCGAGAAGAGCCAGCCAAAGTCAAGAGTAAGAGCAGAAAGAGCGACTCCACACGGCTGTCGCGCCACCAGGAGAGTGATGCCTGGTGGCTGAATGTGCAAGCTAGAGCCTTCTCAGGCGGTTGGAATCCAGGCTTCCAAGCGGCTGTCTCTATAGCCTTGGGTGAGTTACCTAACCCCTCTGTGCCTCAGTTTCTTCACATGTAAAATGGGGACAGCAAGGCCACCATCTCACCGAATTGTTCCAAGGACTGACGCATTCACGTTTAAAGCGCTCAGCACAGCGTGTGGCATGAGCGCTTCATAAACACTACTACTGTTATGACCATTTCTATAATTTGCCTGTCTTTCCCTAGACGTTTAAGTTCCCTAAGGACTAGGCAGTTGCTTTATTTCCCTCTGCATCCGTAGCACCTAGCCCACTGCCTGGCAAGGAGGAGGTGCTTAATGAACCTTGGTAGGAAGCGGAGAAGGCTCCGAAGAAGAGAAGGCGCTGGCAGGCGCTCTCTGCCACCAGTGGCTGGGCTGCGTGCTGTGCCGTCTTTGCGATTTGTACATAAAGATCTGAGCTTCCCCAGCTGGCTTCCGTAAATTGGTGTCCTTGCAAACGCAGAAGATTGAGCTGATGTTCGTTTTATCCCTTAGTACAGAGTAGATTAAACCTCAGATGCAGTTGAAATCATTCTATAAACAATAATCAGTCAACAAATGCTTGTAAAAGAATGAAAAAGCTAAAAATGTGGGAGTGCTGTCTATGTCTCAGGTATCGTGATGAGTATTTTAGGTTAGGTCACACAATCCCCTCTGAGCCCCCAGTGGAATCGGTGACATAATTATCCCCATTTTACAGATAGGAAAACTGAGGCTCAGAGAGGCTAAATAACTTGCCCAAGGTTATAGTCTCAGTAAATAGTGGAAGTCGTTTTTAAGTGTAGGTCTGTCTGACTCCACACCTACATTTGTTTTCCTTTCCTGGTGCCTACCTGGACTGCACACAGTGATCCTATGTCCCAGGTTTTCTTGGGACAATCCTCATTTCAAACATTCTTCTCCCATCTACAGTTAAGAACACACTTGTGTTGGGTCACATCTTTCATTTTGTTTAAAATCTCGAGCCGTAGTCATAATGAGGACTCCGCCCTGCACTAGAGATGTGAGGAAAAGGGAGGCTGTTGCTCCCAGCGGGCACACCGTGGGGAGAGAGGACGCTGACAAAACCAGCAAATAAACAAGACTAATAAGAGCCAAACACGTTACAGATGAGAGTATTCAGACAGAGCAACTAACAGGGCACGATGTGAAGACTTACAGTGCATTAACGTCATTACTGAAGGGCTTCCCTGGTGGCTCAGACAGTAAAGAATCTGCCTGCAAGGCAGGAGACCCGGGTTCGATTCCTGGACTGGGAGGCTCCCCTGGAGAAGGAAGTGGCAACCCACTCCAGTATTCTTGCCTGGAGAAGTGCGTGGACAGAGAGGCTGGCAGGCTATAGTCCACGGGGCCGCAAAGAGTCAGGCACAGCTAAGCAACTAACGCACACGGATCATCACTGAAGGTCTGCGATGCACCTGGAGCCAGGCTAAAAAGCGGAGACGCTGCCTTAAGACAATGTGTGTGAGAGTCTTGGGGCTCGCCCGTGTGAAGCTCATGGTTCGGGGGATTCCAGTCGAACAGACGTTGCCTGGTGGCCGGCCCACTTCCCCACGCTTCAGTAGCACACGCGGCTCTGTGACGCAGGGAAGGGCGGGAGAAGCTGCCTCCTCCCAGCTCTCAGGCGGGTGGACACGTCGGCGCTCTCCAGCTTCAGAAGGGATATCTCTAAGGGGAGCACCCACACACCTGCACCGCGCCCACCGCTCCCCAACAGGGCGAACCTGCAGTCGCCCGCAGTGACAGCCTGCTTGACGACACCCTCCAACTGCCCGCATCCTTCTCTTACGCCCCTTCTGGAGTTTTCCAGGATTATCTTCCAAATAAACGGCTTGCTCTCAGATCTTAATCTTGAGGGGTGTGCTTCTTGGGGAACCAAAAGCAAGACACACAAGAGCGTCTGCAAGCCCAAACTATTCGACCATTTTAATCCGGCGGGCTCCTTAGCAGTGCTGGCCTTCCCCGCAATGGTTAAGGAGAAAAGACAAGCTGTATTGATGGGCAGAAACAGCATCCAGGAAAAGTCACTTTGACATAATCCTAGCAAGCAGGGGTAGAATCTCATGAAATTTTCAAGACAACAGGACGCTTAATGCCTAATCATAACAGATAAGACATGCTCTGGATAAGACAGAAAGGTGTTCTCAGAGCGAATTATATCATTCTCTATTTGCTTCTGAAAGTTGAGGGGCACCTTTGGGCACACAGTTCTAATGAGTCCAGGGATGAGAGCTTGATGCACAGTTGAAGTGGCATAAAATATACTGGAGCCCAGAACTTAAAGGCTGCTCGTCACGTGGTTTCCAGGCCGTTCGGTCCTTACATTCACTTAATGTCTTCCTGTGGCTAATGAAGTTGAGCAATGGATTACTGGGCCGGCGACGTGGTCTGGATTCTTCAGCAGCAGCAAAACACTGTCGCCGACTGCAAGTAGCCAACTCCCAGGGACACCTGTGATGGACGCTCGACTGAAGAGTTCCCGCACCCCAGCCGGCCTGCTCAGCAGTTGCCCCGTTTCAAATATCCATAATGCTTAATTCTACACCAAACCACATCTTCTTTTTTTTTTTCTTCTTAAGAGAGATTAACGACTCTTGGAGGATTTATTCGCAGAAGCAAGCTTGTCAATGCCTGAGTGTCCCCAAACTTTGTCATCCACCTTAACTGTTTTCAGGGAGTAAATTTCCACCAGGTAGAAGAAGACACAGTGTCTTCTGTGTTGGTTGAGCAAACCCAGTCTAAGGGACTAGGTGTTTCAGGATGTAAATGAATGAATTGATTAGCCTTTATCAATGGCTGAAAGAAGAAAATTCAGACTCCATATTATGACCACTGATGTGGGCGCACACCCCTGCTGTGATCCTGACCTGACTCGCCTCTCCTGCCTTCGCTCCTTCTCCCCAGCTGCCTGGCCCTCCCAGCGTGGGGCCTGGCAGCTGCATCTTCTGTGCTCTGGGAGCAGAGCCACCTCCTCCAATTTCAGGCCGTGGCTCCCGATTGGCTGCTTTGTGCCTTGCAGATCTCAGGTTAAAGGACACCTTCTCAGAAAGGCCTTCCATGGTCCCCACCCCACTCCATCACACCACTCTGCTGTACCCTCCCCATCTCTCTCCACGACCCCTCTGCCGCTCCCTCGCGTCCCCTTCTCCCCTTCAACACGATGCTGCGCTGGGTGTCACGAGAGGAGACTGCTACCTGGAAGTTTTCACAAAGCGGTCACTGGAAGAGAGATATCTTGAATGAGTTAAATGACAGAAGAGGAAGGCAATGAATTATATCCTCAAGGGCAAAATCGAATGGTCCACTGGCTCTCAAACTTGGCCGCATATTGGAATCATCTGGGGGCTTTAAAAAAATACTAATGGCTGGAGCCCGCCCTCACAGACTGATGTAATGAGCCTGGGGTAAGACTTGGGCACTGGGATTTTTAAAAATCACCCCAGTTGATTATAATACGCAGCAAAGTTTGAGAACACTGCTTTTTTTTTTTTAATTGAAGCATTACATACAGAAAAGGTAGTGCACAAATCATGAGCTTGCAGCTGAATACATTTTCATAGACCAAACACACTGGCATAAACAGCCCCCAGTTATGAACAATACTCGCCCCCGCCCCCTCCCCAGAAACTCCTCATACCCACTGTCAGAGGCAACCTTTCTGATGCTCAGGATGAGTTCTGTTTGCCTATATGCTCATATATTTGGAGACATATTCTACACTGAGTCTCTTTGCTTGGGGAAGACACAGACTAGAGAAGTTTGAATCACAGAGGATCCACCCTGGACGACTCCCTGAAAGAGGCGGTATTTAACTTCTATGCAGAGTACATCATGAGAAACGCTGGACTGGAAGAAACACAACCTGGAATCAAGATTGCTGGGAGAAATATCAATCACCTCAGATATGCAGATGACACCACCCTTATGGCAGAAAGTGAAGAGGAACTAAAAAGCCTCTTGATGAAAGTGAAAGAGGAGAGTGAAAAAGTTGGCTTAAAGCTCAACATTCAGAAAACGAAGATCATGGCATCCAGTCCTATCGCTTCATGGGAAATAGATGAGGAAACAGTGGAAACAGTGGCAGACTTTATTGTTTGGGGCTCCAAAATCACTGCAGATGGTGATTGCAGCCATGAAATTAAAAGACGCTTACTCCTTGGAAGAAAAGTTATGACCAACCTAGATAGCATATTCAAAAGCAGAGACATTACTTTGCCGACTAAGGTCCGTCTAGTCAAGGCTATGGGTTTTCCAGTGGTCATGTATGGATGTGAGAGTTGGACTGTGAAGAAGGCTGAGACCCGAAGAAGTGATGCTTTTGAGCTGTGGTGTTGGAGAAGACTCTTGAGAGTCCCTTGGACTGCAAGGAGATCCAACCAGTGCATTCTGAAGGAGATCAGCCCTGGGTGTTCTTTGGAAGGAATGATGCTAAAGCTGAAACTCCAGTACTTTGGCCACCTCATGTGAAGAGCTGACTCATTGGAAAAGACTCTGATGGTGGGAGGGATTGGGGGCAGGAGGAGAAGGGGACGACAGAGGATGAGATGGCTGGATGGCATCACTGACTCAATGGACGTGAGTCTGAGTGAACTCCAGGAGTTGGTGATGGACAGGGAGGCCTGGCGTACTGCAATTCATGGGGTCTCAAAGAGTGCCATTTCCTTTTCCAGGGAATCTTTCCAACCCAAGGATCGAGCTGGAGTCTCCTGCATTGGCAGGCGGATTCTTTATCTCTGAACTGAACTGAACTGATGAAGGAGACAATAGATAAGAGAGGGGAAGGGAAAAAAGGCAGGGAAGTTGGGGAGGGGAGGACAGCCTCAACTGGAAAGGAGCACAGGCTGAAATGCTTTACATCCCTCTACAGGAAGCCCTGTGCTCAGTCGCTCAGTCATGTCTGACTCTCTGTGAACCCATGGGTGCAGCCCCCAGGCTCCTCTGTCCATGGGGATTCTCCAGGCAAGAACACTGGAATGGGTTGCCATGCCCTTCTCCAGAGGATCTTCCCAACCCAGAGATCAAACCCAGGACTCCCACATTGCAGGTGGATTCTTTGCCATCTGAACCACCAGGGAAGCCCACAGAAAACCCTGAGATTCATTTATTGACTTATCTTGCCTGCCCTTGGCAGGGTTTTTCTGGTTACAGAGAGCGGGCACACTCTTCATGGCGGTCCTGGTGCTTCTCTTGTTGCCAAGCGTAGACCCCAGGTGCCCAGGTGCCAGTGTTTGCAGCACACAGGCTCGGGAGTTGTGGAGCACGGGCTTAGCTGCTTGGGCGTGTGGAATCTTCCTGAATTGGGGATTGAACCTGTGTCTTCTGCACTGGCAGGCTGTTTCTTACCCACTGTGCCGACAGGGAAGTCTCTAAAGAAAGCCCTAAGATATTTTTAAAGTTTATCCTTCCTTGGAAATACGCTTATCTTGGTATTCAATCATTCCACAACTTTTTACTGATCACCAATCCTGCACTGGGCTCAGAGATGCATAGGTTATAGAACTTCTGTTTTAATTAAGGGAGACATATAATAAAGAGGCAAGTACACAAAATTACTTACATGTGGCTGTGAGTGCCATGAAGGATGAGAGAAAGAGGAGGGCATAGAGGGTGGGAGAAGGAGGTGACATCTGAGTTGAGAGTAAAGAGGAGAAACAGATCTGGGAGAAGAATCTTGCTGGAGGGAAGAGTAACTGCAGAAGTCTTGAAATCTGTCCGGGAGGCAGGACAGCAACTAAGATGCTCAGGAACCTCCCAGGCCGCCCCAGTGTCCACCAATCAGTGCGGTGCCAAGGGTAAAGTGGGCCTCAGAGAACATCTGCTTTAACTACGTTGAGTTGCAGCCCAGCGGGAAGACAGGCAAAGTAACCGCCTCCCAAATGCAGTGTGATGGTGCTGCTGTTGTGCAGTTGCTACGTCGTATTCAATTCTTCTGTGACCCCATGGACTGTGGCCCGCCAGGCTCCCCTGTCCTTGGGATTTCCCAGGCGAGAATACTGGACGGGGTTGCCATTTCCTTTTCCAGGGAATCTTTCCAACCCAAGGATCGAGCTGGAGTCTCCTGCATTGGCAGGCGGATTCTTTATCTCTGAGCCATCGGGGAAACCTGTAATGGGTATGTGCTTTAACGGAGCATTCACAGGGTTCTTTGGGTACATAAAAAAGGCTCCTCAACACCACCACCACCTTGCGAGTGAATCCAAGAAGAGACGCCCAGCCTGTCCCTTGCATGCAACAACTTCTGCTAACTTGATTCGCTTGTTACAAAACTCAGTCCTTGCACAAGGAAGCTTCCAGTGGCCTGGCACCTCATCAGAATCACCTGGGAACTTTCAAATTTTCATATTTTTCTGGCCCCACCCTAGGATCTAATTTAGTAAGTCTGGGGTGGGGCCTGTGTTTCTTTATCTTACCTAAAAAATCCCCGGGAGATTCTGATGTTGAGCCAGTGTGTTCTGGAAAATATGGTTGAGTCATTCCAATCAGTTCATGCCTTTACACATCCCAGATTTTGAGTGTTGGATTCTAGGATGCTAAGTTCCCTGGAGACTTAAACATGGCCAAGCCACCAACTCTGGGGAGAAGCTTCTCCAAGTGCCAGAGTCTGTGGATTGGTATTCTGCAAATTCGAGTCATGCACACGCCACCTTTCTCATGCTTTGCCATCTTCTCAACCCACCCGCCCCACTACCTATTGTTCCTTAGGGATACTTTTTAAACCCATAAGTTATGTTAAAATTTAGATTGGTATCATAAATGGAGAGCAGTCTCCCTCTCTAAGACAGAGGTAAACTGACAGTGAATTCCATGAAAACAGACCATGTTTTGAAAGTCTAACCAGGTACTCTTGCCCCTTCCCAGCTTCTGAGCCAGAAATCTCTGGTTTCATGGTTGAAAATAAAAGTTGGCCAGTGATGGGCACAAAAGCCACACCAGCAGCACACGGACACTTTCCCAGATTGAAAGGGGACAGTGACACTTTCTCTGTGTGACTCAGCGTTTCTCAGTGTCGTGGCACACCCCAGGATGGCATCTGGGCACCGCTGCGTTAGGCACCCCACTGGGGGAGTAGCCAAAGTCTTTTCTGTTGATAACCAGCCTATACACTCCGCAGTAGTAGCAGCAGGAAAAACACACAGATTAATGAAAGAACGCTCCAGAAATGTGGTCCGAGAATGAGGTGGCAGCCAGCTAAGAGGAAACTTTTACAGCAGGTCCTGTGAGCTCCCCTCACCCACTATGTAACCAGTGATCGAGAAAGAGGAAAGAGTGGAGGGAGAATTCGGAGAAGAATCCTGAAGAGCGGCCGGCAGAGATCTGTGGCTCAGGGCCTCCTGCTCGCCCCCCTCCTGATTTACTCCAAGGCTGGAGTCAGCTCCTCAACTCCCTCTTTCCTAGTTCCCCGTCCTTTAGATGTCATTTTACAGACGGCTTCTGAAGGCACGGGTCCTATCTTGTGCGTTCCAGCATCTCCTGTGCTCAGCGCAACAGCTGGCACCTAACGCAGTAGATGTTTGTTAAAGGACTGAATGGACCACAAAGGCCAAATCGACAGGCACAGGGCTTCTGCTGAACGCGGCAGGTTTTTCAAGGTGAGCTTCCTGGAGCCTCAGTCTTCTCTCTGTTGAGGCCCAAGTCTGCACCTCCTAATTTTATAACTGCGGTTCCTTAATGACATAGACGAGGGGCTTTTCACTCAACCAGCTGCGCTTCCTATCACAGGGCTCCGGAAAGGTGTGTTGTGTGATTAGAATTAATTAGTGCTGATGCCCCTTCTGCTGACGTTGCCTAAGGACTGGGCTGGGGTTAGGTGGGGCTGATCATGGGCGGAGGCCGAGGAGGTGATTTAGGGTAAGTGAATTAAAAACTTGTACAACATACGTGTGGAGAAATGAGCATCCCTGCCCTGAGCAGGGATGTTAGAAATGATTCAGCAGCACTTTGCAAGAGTGACAATAACACCTTGCAACTGACTGGTAGGATGGGAGTTTCCTATGACCCAAAAGAATGGTTTAGAAAAACACTTGTGGGATGGATCATCCTCGGTAATTCCCCATGAGCGAGGGTAAAAGTGACAGGTGGGTGAGCCGTAGGCACAAAGTGCCCCTGACCGTACTGGTCAGGCCTCAG
Source organism: Redunca redunca (assembly GCA_006410935.1). NCBI lineage: Eukaryota > Metazoa > Chordata > Mammalia > Artiodactyla > Bovidae > Redunca > Redunca redunca. Next base: position 721,163 of record SJYQ01004594.1, read on the forward strand.
TGGCGCTAAGTGCCTGGTGGGGGCGGGACTGAGGGGTGGGCCCTGGTGGAGACCATCACAATGCCAGTAACAGTGTCACCCCTTGAACTCCTAAATCATTTTAATTATTATTTTAATATCTAAGCCTTAGCTGGCTCTATAGTTAGCAATTTGAGGTATGTCTGATTCCAAAAGAACAAAGTCTTTTTTAGCAGAAGTTTTTAAACCGGAGTAAACAGGAGGTTCACTTGTGGGATTGGGAGTTGTTTGGTCAAAAATGCAGATTCCAGTAGAGCTATCTAAAAGTTTCTTATTTAGAAGGTCAAGGGCAATGGGGCCCTAGACATTTCCAGTTCGGAGATGGAGGTGTGACTTTGCCTTGTGGGTGACACTGGGCAATGTCTGGATGCAATTTTGGTTGACACAACTGGGGTGGAAGAGCCAGGCATCTAGTGGGTGGACACCCAACATGATGCTAAATTTCCTACAACGCACAGAACAGCCTCCACACGGAGGATTATGGCCCCACAGATCAGCAGTACCAGGGTTAGAACATTTTCTTCTAGAGTAAGGCCTAAGAATGTGCATCTTAGCAAGAGCCCTAGGAAATTTTAATGCGGGAGGAAGAAGCCCTTGGAAAGATTCAGATAATGCCTGACTTTTTATTCTCAGGACATGCTGTCAGAGTTCCCTCTTGGCCCAACTGACCATCCTGCCTTCCTCCGAGTCCAGGTTAACTATCCCTTCTAAGAGCACCTCCTGTCCGAGCAGACCTCGTTTGCCCCTTTAATCGTCTGTCTCTCCCACTGGAACACAGTGCCAGGTTCATCCTGGCCCCGGACGCTCAGAAGGGACCTGGCCCACAGCAGGGCTCCAGTCACAGGCTGGCTGGCATCTGTCTCGGCGGGAGTAACGTCTCTTGCCCTGAGGCTGGAGCCGCTCTGTCTTTCTGACATTGGCCTGGAACCCTCTCTTAACACCTTCATGGAGCGTATCACTCTGAAATTATCTGCTTACTTTCCATTCATTCAAATGTTTTATTGGGCTCCTACTCGGTGCCGCGCCATCACTGGGGATAAACCACAGAGGCAAAAACCTCTCTTCCCAACAGAACTTATGTCCCAGAGGGGAGATTGGACAAGAGAAATAGAAAACTGTATTTAACATGTGTGATCATACGTGGACACTGGTAAGCCCAGTGGAGAAAAATAAAACAGAGAAATGTGAGAGGGGTGGTGTGCCTGTGAAATTTAAGCAAGGCTGGCCTCCAGGAGAAAGGGACATTTTAAGCAAAGTCCGGATATTTGGGGGCAACTTATCTGCTCCCCATTAGAACACAAACACTGGGGGGTGGGGGCATGAT
>SJYQ01004595.1:4590-33704 GCA_006410935.1 Redunca redunca
CCACCCCCCCAGCGGCAGGACCGTAAGAACCATTTGCTCCCAAGCCTTGTCTTCCAGCGTCCGCCCTCTACCTTGCTTTCTCCTACTCCAAGAACTGGCAGAAGGGACAAGTCATTCCCATTTAGGAAAAAAAAAAATCTCTTAAAGGCTTTTTGTCACTTTTTCCTACTCCGCACTAAAAGTCTTTGCATCACTGCATGAAAAAGCAGTGAGATTTTCAAGTTAAATGTATCTGAATTCCACAACAGGACTCCCCACTGCCTGCCCAGAGACAATCCCATCTCTGTCGTCAATAAACCTATAATACAGGATCGGTACCTGTAGTCACCATGCTGTACATTAGATTCCCAGAATTTATTCATCTTATACCTGGGGTCTGTACCCTCAGAGTAAGAGCTCCCCATTTCCCCCACTCCTCAGTCCCCAGTAACCACCAGCTACTCTGTTTCTCTAAGATTGTTTTTTAAGATCCCACAGATAAGCGAGATGATACGATATTTGTCTGACTTATTGCACTTTGCAGAACACCCTCAAGGTCCTTTGCGAGCCTTTCTTGTTCCCTGTGTGTGTGTGTGAGTGTGTGGGTTGACTGCGCTGGGTCTCAGGTTTGGCAGCAGGACCTTCCTTGCATCATGTGGCTCTTTCCTCGGGGCCACGGACTCTAGTGGTGGCGTGCTCGGGTTGAGTTGCTCTGCGACATGTGGGATCTTGGTTCCCGACCAGGGACTGAACCCAAGTCCCCCGCCCTGCAAGATTCTTAACCACTGGAACGCCAGGGGAGTCCTGAGAACCTCCTTCAAAGAACAATTTATTGCCAAACTTTAAGCTGGAAAGTCAGAAGAATAACTGGAAGAAGTATAATTACATTGCCTTAAAATGTATCAATACTTATATTAAGAACCATGTAGAAACTGATCATCATGCTCTATGATCCCAAATGAAAACCAATAGGACACCAATTAAAGAATAAAGAAAGTCTGAAAACACAAGGCCGGGTAGAAATCACAGGGAGGCCGACCTGGGCTCCTGACCGGAGAGGTTCTGGAACTTGTCCAACATCACACAGCAAGACGTGAGTCATGGCCTTTGGGGTCCTTCCCGCCCAGCCCAGGGCTGTGTCCATTCCCCCACATGGCCTCCTGGAGCAAACTCCTCATCTTACAGTCACGCATGGCTTGCAAAGCCAAAGAGCCCAAAATGGGTTCAAATCTAGATTTTCCTCATTCGCTAGATCGCCAGTGGCAATGGTTCCCACCTCATCTGAAGGAGCTGGGAAAACATACAGTTTCCTGAACTCCTTTTCCATGGATTGCAACTCATTCATTCTGGGATGGGGCCTAGGCATGTAAATGTTTTAATAATATCCCCAGGTGCAGCCAGTTAGATGAAAACCAGCTCTCTGCGGCTCTTGTTCTCCAGCCTGGGCACCCACTGGAGTTACTTCGGGGAGCTTCAAAGGCTGCAAGCCAGAATCCCATCGTCACAGATGTTGATTCACCTGGTCTGAGGCTCAGCCTCGGCGCAAAAGCTGGTGACTCCAACCTGTCATCACGGTTGAGAACCACTGCTCGTGGGCTCCATGAACCATGAATCTCTAGTCTCAGTCACCTCCCAGGGAAGCTTCAGGGACCTGTTCATGGCCATTCTTAAAATTCCAGAGCTGACAACGGGCAATAAAGGCTTGCTGATAGACCTGGCTAATGAGGCTTAGTGATAATAAACAGGTGAGAAGGGAAGGGCGAGCCTAAGAAATAACGAGCATTTAGTATGAAAAGGTCCCGAGGGTGGGTGATACAGTCAGTCAAGCAAATGTTCCCTTATTTTGCAAACACCCAGGTGGCCCTTTTGGAGCAATATAACCTATCCCCCTAAGCCTGGGATCTCCATAGACCCAAAGATGTGTCGAGAGTGGGAATGAAGAAAGTCTACCAACCTTAATTAATTCCTATCACAGAATCACTCTTGACTGAGTTTAGCAGTAATCCAGGCTCAAGGCTCTGGAGAACAGGACAATTAAGTTACCAGATGCTGTGCTCTGTAGGGAAGAAACCAAGGATGTTATCATGGAGAATATGGCCCACCAGTCGGAGTTCACCAAGGAGAGCTATTTTCCTAAACGCATTTGAGAAGACTTGTTGTTCAGTTGCCCAGTTGTGTCCAACTCTTTGTGACCCCATGGACTGCAGCAGGCCTCCCTGCCCCCCACCATCTCCAAAAGTTTGCCCAAGCTCATGTCCATTGCATTGGTGATGCCATCCAGCCATCTCATCCTCTGATGTCCTCTTCTCCTTCTGCCCTCAGTCTTTCCCAGCGTCAGAGAAGATGACTAAGAAAAACAATTTCCCCCTTCTACGTTATTTAACAAGAACAACAAGCGAACAAGTAGGGTAGCCAAGCTGTCTAGGCTGTATAATCCCACATCTGGAATAAATGTGGCAGGGAAGAAATTTATCAACATATTAACAGGACCTATCTTGGTAGAAAGGGGCTGTGGTGCTTTTTATTTCCTCCCTTATATTTTTCTATGCTTCCTAAATGTTTTATCAAGTACAAATACTACCTTTTTAAACTTTTTTTTAATGTGGACCATTTTTAAGCCTTTATTGAACTTGTTACAATATTGCCTCTGTTTTATGTTTTGGTTTTTTGGCCTTGGCCACGAGGCATGTGCAGTCTCAGCTCCCCGACCAGGGATTGAACTCACACCCCCTGCACTGGAGGTGAAGTCTTAACCACTGGACTGCCAGGGAAGTCTCGTACAAGGATTACTTTTTCATGAGATAAAGGAACACAGCCTCCTTTTAAAATTGTAATTGCTCTCAAGCTTGGGGAAGGGTGGTCCAAGGCACTCCTGTACCTGTTGGCCTGCGGTAAGGAGCAGCAGGTTTGTCCTCCTCCATGAAGAGAGCAGGCCCGGTGCTTTCAGAAGCAGCTGGGGATTTGGCAGTCCTGGCGGTGCGCTGGCCAGGCTCAGCAAAGTTGGTATCAGACGTGTGACTGATGAACATGAAGCTACCAAGAACTAGGCCACATTCATCCATTTGCTGCCAATTTTGACAACATGGGAATAAATGAAGCGCTTTTTTTTTTTTAATGTGGACCATTTTTAAAGTCTTTATTGAATTCGTTACAATATAGTGTCTGTTTCATGTTTTAGTTTTTTGGCTGCCAGGCATGTGGGATCTCAGCTTCTAGACCAGGGATGGGATCAACCCCTTGCCTTGAAAGGCCAAGTCTTAACTGCTGGACCACCAGGCAAGTCCCTGAATTAAGCGTTCTTCATGCTGGGTAGCCATCATTTTTTGGACAATGTTAAATATGTGGGGATGTGAGGGGAAGATTGCTTAGAAAGATTCACACTCTAGCTTTCCTGGGCACTGGCACGTGACTAAGTTGGCCTCGGCATTTGTAAATCAGATGCAAATAGCACGTGGTTTGAAAGTCAGAAGATGCAAATGACACATGGATGAGATTTTAGAGAAATCCTACTGTTGAGCTTCTGTGTTTGGTTTACCTGCTAAGCCCCATGAATAAAAGGGGCCAATGGAGGTTTCCAAATAAAACCTCAAATGCAAGGTCTCTTCCTTCAGATACCTCCAAATCTTCATCACCATCTACAGACTCCTTTTAAAAAACTCTAAATACTCAGTCTCCTCACCTGTCCATTGCCTCCACCTTGTTCCTGAATGTTCCAGCCCCTGCTATTGCTTCGCACAGATATTCTTCATTTGGTACTTTTCTGAAACAAAGCTCTTCCTCCTAATATCCTCCAACCTGAATATCCCTCAATATCCACCCCACTTGACTGCCATCAGAACACCACCCAATCAGGAAGTTCTCTTTTTTGCTTAACTTAAATGCCATCTGTTATAAGATGCCGCTTCTGCTGCTAAGCCGTGTCAGTCGTGTCCGACTCTGTGCGACCCCATAGTCGGCAGCCCACCTGGCTCCGCCGTCCCTGAGATTCTCCAGGCAAGAACACCGGAGTGGGTTGCCATTTCCTTGTTATAAGATGAGAGGTAAACAGCTCACGGGAAGGGAGCTACTTATCCATCTTTGCAACCCTCCAAAAGCATGAAGCTACCCGAGGTTTTTACATGTTTGTTGAAGGGATGAATTTCCTCTCAAAGAAGAACGGTAGCACTTTAGAATGATAACATACTTGTGTTTACATGGAGTCCTTTGCAAAGCCTCTGAGACTCGCAGCTCCAAATGGGACCCCCAGAACTGCAGAATGGACCTCTCCCGGGAATTTCTTAAAAATGGGGCACTGTAGCCTCCTGCTTCCTCCCTCTGCTCCCTCCCCTTACACACACCCCACTAAACCAGTTTTAATGAAGGTTTTAATTAAAATCTACAGGTAACTCTCAAGCCATTCAAGTTTGAGAAGAACTCGTCTACAGCATTGTCTCTCAGCCGTGGCTGCACATTGGAATTGATAGGGACTCCAGAATACAGATTCCCAGGTTCGAGCCCCAAGAGTCTGATTTTATCAGTCTGGGATTTAGGATTCTTTAAAATGCCCCCAGTGTGCAGCCAGGGGTAAAAACCATTCCCTCGGCATCCTTGCTGAAACACATTAAAACTCCTGCAGTACTTTGTAAGTCAGCGTCTCACCTACACAGTGACATCTCTCATTTTTACTACCCAGCCTTCCCTTATCACATTTCTTCTCCTCTTCCAAGAAGTACCTCCTAGCTTTATTTGCCAATAAATGTTTACTGAACATCTGGAATTTGCATAAACACAAAACCTGTTCTTTAACTTCCTTTTGCAGTAAATCATCTAAATGCTCTTTTCTAATTTTGTAAGCATTCATTGTTGCTACTATCACAATGGCTGATTATTTTCTGAGAGCGGGAAAGAAAATTAATTACCTTTTGACAGTTTTAAAACAACTTAAGCATATACACACTATGATATCAACAGATAACCAACCAGTATTCTGTAATAGCTCAGTATTCTGTAATAGACTCAGTATTCTGTAATAGCTTTTAAGAGAGAAGCATCTGAAAAAGAATATATATATATATATAACTGAATCACTACGCTGTATACCTGAAACTAACACAACATTGTAAATCAACTGTACGTCAATAAAATCAAGTAAAATAAGATGAATAGGACTTCCCTGGTGGTCCAGTGGTTAAGAATCTGCCTGCCAGTGCAGAGGACGTGGGTTCGATCCCTGGTCTGGGAAGATTCCACCTGCCTCGGAGCAACTCAGCCCGCGTGCCCCAGCTACTGAACCCGTGCTCCAGAGCCCGTCCTCTGCAATAAGAGCAGCCCCTGCAATGAGAAGCCCGAGCACCCCACATAGAGAGGAGCTCCCGCTCGCCACACCCAGAGAAAGCCCACACAAAGCAGTGAAGACCCAGAACGACCAAATACATAAGTAACACTTAAAAAAATAAAATGAAGAGTTAGAGAAAAAAACAATTTAATGATTGTTTTGAACCAGAGAGACATCAAAAACTGATCATATTTAAAAGTAATTGTCTTCCGTCCTCCAGCCTTTTAGAAAGGTCTCATTGTCCTGCCTTCAGATCCGTCTGTACCAGCCAGCTCCTGTAGAGGCCTGGCGCTGGCTATGGCACGGGGCTGGGTGCATTACCGTGTTAGCTGTCTTGCTTACCCTACCCAACAGCCCTGTGAGACACATTCTATTGGGGTTTTTTTGTTTGTTTTGCTTTGGGGGGTTGCTCTCTGTTTGGACACCCCAGGCAGCATGCAGAGTCTTAGTTCCCCGAGCTCTGCAGTGGAAGTGTGCTGTCCTATCCACTGGACTTCCAAGGCAGTCCCGAGGCACATTTGATTGTTAGCCCCATTTTTTGATGAGAAAATAGTGGCACAGAAAAGTTCAGTAACGTGCCCAGCGTCACCCAGCTTGTCTCCTGACAACAGCAGAGACCCCCAGGCAGTCAGACTCAGAACCTGCCTCTGTTCTGCTATTTGTTCTGTCGAAGGTGGTGTTGGGGGGATGTGTGAAGACACGTCTTCGGATCCCACCCCACAGGGGAGCCTCATATTCCGTCATAATTTCCACGGATATTTTAGCGCATCTTTTTCCGAACCGTTTTCACACTTTAATCTGTGGCTTATAAAGCAGTTTCCCAGGTATAACTCACTGTGAAGCTTAAAAGGCTTTCATGTTCGGACAAATTTCTTTTGAAGGTTGAGCAAGATAAGAAACAAGTTCTGACTAACACAATGAAACTCTAAATAAAGAAGCCCTGAATAGTTTATAAAGAAAATTTCCCCTCCTAACCAAAGGCAGTTTTAAATGTTAATACCTCTATTGCAGAATAGAAGATAAAGAAATGTAATACATAGCCTCTGGCCAGCAGTGTGCGTATGTGTGTGTGTTAAGAAAAAGGTGAGAAAGTTTAAAAACACCAAACTGTATCCAAAAGGCATTCTTTGTCTCTGGGCCTCCTCTATAACCATTCAGTTTTGTTTTTTTTTTTCTCTTCTTTTTTGCCTGCACCTCGTGACTTATGGGCCCTTAGTTTCCCCACCAGGGATGGAAGCCAGACCCACAGCAATGAAAGCTCAGAGTCCTAACAGCTGATCTGCCAGGGAATCCCCTTTAACCATCCAATTTTAACAGGTCGCTTCTTTCCTCCTCTCAGCTAGGAAGTGATTTCTCTTAATCCCTTCTGGCTGTTGTAGAAAAGTTTTTCTCAACCTGGGCCCTGTTGACAACGTAGCGTGGAGAATCCTCAGCTTGTATGGTTTTCAGCAGCATCTTAGTCAACCAGGAATACTCACAGGAAGGACTGGTGCTGAAGCCCCAATCCTTTGGTCACCTGATGCGAAGAGCGGACCCATTGGAAAAGACCCTAATGCTGGGAAAGACTAAGGGCAGGAGGAGAAGGGGACGACAGAACATGAAGTGGTTGGATACAATCACCAACTCAATGGGGGCTTCATGGCTTCGTCGGTTAAAGTGCCTGTCTAGAAAACGGGAGATCCTGGGTTTGAATCCCAGCGTAGGCCTTTCTCTTGGGCTTCCCTGGTGGCTCAGAGGGTAAAGCATCTGCCCGCAATGCGGGAGCCCTGGGTTCAATCCCCGGGTTGGGAGGATCCCCTGGAGAAGGAAATGGCAACCTACTCCAGTACTCTTGCCTGGAAAATTCCATGGAGGGAGGAGCCTGGTAGGCTACAGTCCATGAGGTTGCAAAGAGTCAGACATGACTGAGAGATTTCACTTCTCATCTCATCATCAATGGACATGAGTTTTAGCAAACTCTGGGAGATAGTGAAGGACAGGGGAGCCTGGCATGCTGCAGCCCATGGGGTTGCAAAGAGTCAGACACAACTTAGTGACTGAACAACAACCAGCTGGTCTACCCACTAGATGCCAGGGGCACCCCCACCCTCCCCTATGCCCCCAACACCCTGTCACCCTCACCGCTGACACCCACTGTGATAAACAGAAGTGCCTTCAGACGTGGCTGCACGTCCCCGGAGGTGCAGAGCAGAAAGAGAGAGTCCCCACATAACACGCCCCCCGAGCTCAGGTAAGAACCACTGTTCCGGAAATAGTCACTGGAATTGCAAAATTATGCATGCACATTTTCATACTTCACCCCGAATAGTGTCTCAGACCTCAGGCCCACCGGGCGCATCTCCTCAGCCTCCTCCCTGCTCTTCTCCTTGCCCTGACTTTCTTGGGCCTCCAGCAGATGCACTTCCCAGACACTGCCCCGGCACCAGAGCACACACAGACCCTTCGGGGGTCCAGGAGTGTGATTCTGGGGGCTAGGGGCTGGGTGGGGTTCTGCCCTTGTGGCCACCCTAACTGCACACCTGGCTCCTTCTTGCAGGCCTCGCTCTGAGACTTATGCGGACAGCACCTTAACACGTCCAGCACGACTCCAGCTGTTCCTCCTAGAAAACAAATGTCCAATGATGTCCATAATCGCAAGACCTCTCTGCCTTACACGTGTACCTAAGGGTAAAGCAAGACTCTGATACATCAGCAGAGAAGACAGACTTGGAATACGTGCAACAAATGTGCTGACTAGATATTGGCTCGCCTGTTCTCCACGTGGGTCTCATGGTGCGTGTATTCACAGGTGTACATAGATGTGGTGGGAATTTATTGTTTTATTTGGGGGACCAAGTTCAAAAGGACACGTTAAACACGAACTGCCCGTGGCCAGCTTCTCGCTGACCTTCAGCCACGATGCCCGAAGCTTCAGCAATACAATAGCCACTGCTACTGAGCCTCCAGCGTCTGCCAAGCTCTGTGCCAAGTGCCCTGCCTGAGTGTCTCACTCAGACCTTGAAACAGCCCATTTCACAGATGGCAAAAACCTCACGCTCGTCGAGTAACCTGACCAAGCTCATATTTCTGGCAAACCATGAAACAGGGATTCAGATCCTGAAGATAAGTCCCCAAGGTGTGTGTGTGTAGATTAATTACAGTAAAATACACACAGCGTAAAAGTGCCCGTTGTACCCATTCTTAGGCGTACAGTTCAGCGGCGTTAAGCACATTCACGTTGTTATGCAGCCATCATCACGTCACCTCCAGAATTTTTCATCTTCCCAAAGTGAAACTCTGTCCCCATCAAACACTGACTCCCTATTTCCCCTCCCCCAGCCTTTTACTTTCTGTCTCTGAATTTGACTACCCTGAGTACTTCATACAAATGGAACCATGCAGTATTTTCTTTCAGTGACTGGCTTATTTCACTTGGAAGAATGTCTTCAAGGCCCACCTATGTTGTGGCACATGTCAGAATATTCTCCCTTTTTAAGGCAAATAGTATTCCATGGTGTCTTCCCAGGTGGATAAGCAGTAAAGAATCTGCCCCCAGTGCAGGAGACATGGGTTTGACCCCTGGGTTGGGAAGATCCCCTGGACAAGTAAATGGCAACCACTCCAGGATTCTTGCCTGGGAAATTCCACGGACAGAGGAGCCTGGCAGGCTACAGTCCATGGGGGTCTCAAAGAGTCGGACACAACTGAGCAACAGAGTACACACGAAATATTCCACTGTGTATACAGACTACATGTGGTTTATCCATTCACCTATTAATACATGGGATACATCTACTTTTTGGCTACTGTGAATAATACTGCTATGATCGTGGGTGTACAAACATCTCTTTAAGATCCTGCTTTCTTTTGGAGTATATATCCAGCAGCGGAATTGCTGGGTCATATGGTAAATCTGTGCTTAATTTTTTGAGGAACTGCCAAAGTATTTTCCACAGGGGTGAATCATTTTACACTCCCACCACCAGGGCAAGACGGTTGCAATCTGTCCACATGCCGGTCCCACTTGCTTTCAAGGTTTGGAGGGTTTTTTTTTTTTTTAACAGCAGCCATCCCTCAGGTTTTGGAAATTAATGGTATATCAAGTCTTTCCCTTCCAGAACTTTTCTTCTTAAGTCAGTAGCAGCTGTGCTCACGAGTACACACAAAATGGGAAGATCCTGACCACAGTGCAGGAACTCGTGAGGCTTCACCCCCACTCCACTCCTCTCTGCACTCAGCTCAGTTTCTTTAGGTTGCCAGGATGGATCATATAAAACCTCCCCGTCGTTCTAGCTCCCAGCCTTCTTGATGTCAGGGTCTGCTTCTTTTTCTCTCTTCCACACTCTCAGGGTTCTCTGCAAGTGAAGTCGCTCAGTCGTGTCCGACTCTTTGCGACCCCACGGACCGTAGCCTACCACGCTCCTCCGTCCGTGGAATTTTCCAGGCAAGAGTACTGGAGTGGGTTGCCATTTCCTTCTCCAGGGACTCCTCCCACCCAGGGATTGAACCTGGGTCTCCTGAGCACTTAGGAAACATTTAGAAAAGAAAGTAAATTATGTTTCCAGAGAGGTCAGCCTGTTTTGACTCCATTCACTTTAATGGGAACGCTTTTCTCAGGAGACCTGTTCCGACTTGATCGAGGGAGCCTGGCACAGGCACATTCCCCACCTGGCATTCGGAACCTGGGCACAAGGCGTGGCTGTCCCTGCAGACGGCCAGCCAGCCGGGGCTGAGTCAGGCCGGGCACCTCCCCGCGGGGCCCCACCCTGGGCGCGCCGCTTTCCCCTCGTCTGCTTCAGCCTCTCAGGCCTTCCCTGCTTCCAGGCTCCCCGCGAAGCTGGGGCTGGAAGTGTGTGGTGGTGAGTCACGGCCCCCTGGAGCCCCGCAGGGGAGCCAGCCGCAGCTCCACCAGGACTCCGGGAGCACCCGGACCCGGGCTCCCGACTCAGAAGCCATGAGGTCTCAGAGCAAGCTCTGGTCCAAAGGCCTGCTGAGCGGAGCTGCCCCTCTCAGAGGGGGGACCACTCCCAACCGGGAGCAAGGCCAGCTGTAATGAGGATGCCGAAGGACTGGTGTGCTCAGGGAGGGTGGTCAGCTAGGTTTGGGTGTATGCTGAGGCGTTAAAAATCGTCCTTTGTTGGTTGCTGGGAATGCACACTGGTGTGGCCATTGTGGACAGCAGCCTGGAGGTCCCTTGAAAAATCAAAGTCAGCATATGCTCCAGCAAGCCCACCCCTGGGCATCTATGCAGACGAAGCCATAATTTTAAAAGAATGCACCCCTATGTTTATTGCAGCTCTGTTTACAACAGTCAAGATATGGAGACAACCCAAATGCCCACAGACAGATGGATGGATAAAAAAGATGTAGTACATATACACAGTGGAATAACAGCCTTAAGAAAGAATGAAATAATGCTATTTGCAGTGGACTTAGAGATGATCATACCAAGCGAAATAAGTCAGACACAAACAAGTATCATTTGATATCCCTAACATGTGGAATCTTAAAAAATGATTCAAGGGAACTTATATACGGAACAAAAAGATCCACAGACACAGAAAACAGATTTACGGTTACCAACCAGGAAAGGCAGGGCTGAGGGAGGAAGGATAAATTAGGAGCTTGGTGTTAACGGATACACATTACTGTATAAAACAGATCAACGGCAAGGAGCTGCTCTATAGCACAGGGAACGGCACTCAATCTTGCCATCACCTATAATGGAAACGAAGCTGAAAATGAATATGTATTTGTAGGTGTCATTGAATCACTTTGCTGTACACCTGAATCATTGTAAATCAACTATACTTCAATAAGCTAAGTTAAACTAAGATGAAATAAGTTGTATGTACTATATGATAAAAATAAATTTAAAACAAAAAAAATTATCTGGTTTGTTTAAGCAATAGCACAGAGGACAGGCAGCAACGCGGATGGACCTAGAGATCATTGAACTAAGGGAACTTCGAGAAAGAGAAGTACCATGTGTAACAGAAGTGGAATCTAAAACTCGATGCGAACGACAGAAGCATGGTGAACAGGGGAGAGGATGAGCCTGGGGGGCAGCTGGGAGGAGCTCTGAGGCCGTGGGAAGGAGCATGTGCGTCCCTGAGGGCGAAATAGGGACTGAAGGAGACAATGTGACCAGTGTTTCATAAAAAGTCAGACACAAAAGGCCCCACGTTTTGTGTGACTTCAGGTACAGGAAACGTTGATCGCAGGCAGAACCCTTCCAGGCAATGCTGGTCCTTGGTTTTCTCATCTATAAGATGAGGTTAGATCCACTGACCTCCAAGGTTACACTTACTTCTGATTGTTGATTCCTTATTAATAAAATGACTGGACAGAAGAGAACCCGTGTAACCAGGGGAGGGCCTGGTGGGCCCTGTGTTTCAGCAGCACCGAGATAGAATGACGGCAACCCTGGAGGTTTGAATTCTTCTGTTGGTTTGAGCATTTACCTTGGGAATGGTCTTCTTGTTTAGTCGCTAAGTCGTGTGTGCGAGCGCGCGTGTGTTCAGTCACCCGGTCGTGTCCAACTCTTTTCCCACCCCATGGACCATAGCCTGCCAGGCTCCTCCGTCCATGGGGTTTCCCAGGAAAGAATACTGGAGTGGGTTACCGTGTCCTCCTCCAGCAGATCTTCCCAACCCAGAGGTCAAATCTGATCCCTGGGAATGATCTTAGGGGTCATTAAATCCTCCAGGCCTTTGTTTTTGCGTTTCTAAAACCTGGGAGTCCTAGCAGGTGGCTCCTGTGGTCCTTCCCGCAGGAAGTGTGAGTTCCAGGGACTTCCTTGGTGGTCCAGTGGCTAAGACTCTGCGCTCCCAATGCCGGGGCCTGGCTTCAATCCCTGGTCAGGGAACCAGATCCCACACGCAGCAACTGAAAGAGCCCACTTGCCACAGCTAAGACCCGGTGCAGCCAAATAAATAAATGAATAAATATTTTCTAGAATATTTATATTTTAATAATATATCTATATATTTTTAAATGTACCTTGATTCATGGACCTAACATTAGGGGCTTCCCTGATGGCTCAGACAGTAAAGAATCTGCCTGCAATGTGGGAGACCTGGGCTCGGTCCCTGGGTTGGGAAGATCCCCTGGAGGAGGGCATGGCAACCCCCTCCAGTATTCTTGCCTGGAGAATCCCATGGACAGAGCAGCCTGGCGGGCTACAGTCCATGGGGTTGCAAAGAGTTGAACACGACTGAGTGACTAACATTTATTTTTTAAAAAGACTTTATGGATTTAGAAGGGGCACAGTTCAGCCACCACTCTGGCTCCACCTGAGGTGTAATGAATGGTGAGAAACGGCTGAAGAACCGAATGGTGAGGCCAATGCAGCCGCTCTGTTTGCGGCTGCGGTGGGGAGTTCTGGGACCCTCGCGGTAGGACAGACCACGGCGGGCCTGGAGCCCCGGAGAGAGGCCTCCCGCTCCAGCACTAGGCTGGTGCAAAGGGACGCCCGGTGGGGGACACCGCTTCAGGCTCATCCAATGGCGTGGCGCTGCCCGTGGGCTGGCACAGAGGTGAGGCTGGAGGCAGGGAGGTCAGATGAGAGCCTAATGCAGTCATTCCAGGTGCGCGGTGACGAGGGCCTTGACCAGGGTGGAGGCCACAGAATAAACGCTGGAGACGAAGGGCTGTGCCTCCTGGTTGTTCCAGGCACCTGCTCCAGCTGATGCGTCTCTGGGGACCACATTCCACCTCTAACTAGAAACCGGAAAGGCAGTGCTTACCAAAGCTGTGTACGCGCATGCCTGCTAGGTCTCTTCAGTCGTGTCTGACTCTTTGTGATCCTGGGGGCTGTAGCCCACCAGGCCCCTCTGTCCATGGGGTTCTCCAGGCAAGAATCCTGGGGGCGGGGGGCTGACATTTCCTCCGCCAGGGGATCTTCCCAACCAGGGATGGAACCCGCATCTCCTGCTCTGGCAGGCCTGCTGTTTACCACTAGCGCCACCTGGGAAGCTGTGTAAGGTGAGCTCACAGGTCCAGGGACATCAGAGAACCCAGACAATTCCTTTTGCTTCAAGGCCCTTTCAACTCAGCCCCGTCCTTGCCCTGTAGCTGGGTCCTCTCTTCTCTCCCAGATGGGTGAGTTACACCAAGACGGATTCTTCTTGGTTCACAAAGGCATTAAACTCACTTCCACCGTGTCTTGGAGGATGAGATGGTTGCATGGTATCATCAGCTCAATGGGCCTGAGCAAACTCCAGAAGACGGTGAAGGACAGGGAAGCCTGGCGTGCTGCAGTCCCTGAGGTCTCAAAGGGTCAGACATGACTTAGCGACTGAACAACAATCTCTCATCACACCATTTATACACCAACCAGGCTGCTCTCCCCTCTTCCCTGTTTGTGGAAATCCTGTCCATCTTTGAAGCCCTGGTTTACACACAGCCTTGTTCACACAGCCCTAAGTGGCTACTACTGTTCAGGTAGCATTCTACCCTTGATGCTTACAGAGTTTCTGCTCAGGGTGGTGAAAGAGTTTTGAAAACAGTGGTGATCCTTGTTCAACATCGATAATGTACTTAATGCCACTGACCAGTATGCTTAAAATGGTTAACACGGCAAATTTTCTGGTAAATATATTTGACACCAACACATTTTTTAAAAGAAGAGCTGGCAGGGTTTCCTTTATTTTGTAAATAAAGTAGAACCCGGACTCTGCAAAAAAAAAGTCACCACAATGAGAAGCCCGTGCATCACAAAATAGAGTAACCTGGACTCACCACAACCAGAGAAAGCCTGCTCACAGCAACGAAGACCCAGCACAGCCAAAAACAAATAAACAGATATTTTTAAAAAAACAAGAGAGAGAGAAAGCTTCATAGAGTTGCGCTCCCTCTGCACAGCGATCTGATTTCAAACCCTCCTCCGTAGGTGTCGGGGATTCACCATCTGTACATAGGAAATGGCAACCCACTTCAGTATTCTTGCCTGGGACAGAGGAGCCTGGTGGCTTAGAGTCCATGAGGTCGCAAAGAGTCGGACAGGACTGAGCAGCTGAGCATGCACCAGGACAGCACCGCCTGCACCCTTGGCTGCCCCCTGCCCCCCGACACTGGTCTGACCCATCTCTAGAAAAGCATGAGTACTGAGGTCATGTACAAGGCAGTGCTCGGCACACTGGATGCACAAAATGTGCTTGTGAAATACAGAGAATTCCAGCTCCCTGTGAGATGGACAAAGAAGCGTGAAGAGGGGATGGTGAGGAGGAAAGAAAACGACATCCCAGATACTGAAGAAGTTTATATTCAGCTTTCAAAGAGAGACATGTTTAAAAGAGAGCATGTATGGTCCTTATGTACTTCCAGCCTCTTGGAATATCTCTGTGGTTTTATCTGGATGATGCTAAACCTCCGATTGGATCAGGAAGCTGATTTTCAGGGATCTGTACGATTGAATTTAAGAGTGAGCTGCCTGCAAATAGGATATGTCCCTGAATATTTAAACCTCCTAAATGAAAAATGTCCTCCTGGAAAGCACAAATGAAAAATGAAAAGAGAGCCTTTCTATGTGTATGAAAATAGATACACGTACTTCTGCATAAGTGATGTTTGGTTAGATTTCTTATGACGGCTACTTTGCTTGATTTTCCTTTATTTTGCTTGATTGGTTTATCCGGCTGCTCTCCACAGCATGCAGGATCTTAGTTTCCTGACCAGGGATCAAAACCATGCCCCAGAAGTGGAAGCGCAGAGTCTTAACCACTGGACCACCCGGGAAGTCTCGATTTTCCTTTCTTATGGTTTCTCTGTTCTACTTGGAATGTACTCCGCAGAAACGTTGCACAACTGGCCCTGAAGATGACTTGCTAAGAGGCAGCTCTTGTAGGTAGGTAGATTCTATTAGCATCACGTCTTTAATTACACAGCATATTATATACTTTACACGTGTAATTATTCATTTATGGCATTATGCCATCCTATAGATAAACAAAGACTTTGAGAACATTTACTAGCTTTTCTGGGAGTGTCCCCAAAAGGGTGTAATTTTCATTCTAACCAATAACTAAGATGGAAACAACCTCAGGAGAAGAACATTAACCTGTTGGAGTAAAATAAGTTCAGGAGTTCCCCTCATTAAATTATTTTTTGTCTTTCAATGTAAAATTGCAGAAATGTTGATCACACTCACATGAACAGAGGACAGTCCTGTGTTGGAAAAACAAATATAAACAACAAAGGATACAATCCTGTATTCAAGGCACTCATAAGATAGCATGGGAGACTGGCATTTAAGAAGGCCATTAAAATAAAGTCTGATAAAGGCACAGAAAGAAGTGAGTAGGGGTTGAAGGATGGTGATGGTCTTCAGGGGGTTGGAAAAATCAAAACCCAATACTGAAGAATGAAGAGGCAGGTTCATGGCTTACAAAAGTCAAGCAAACACTCCGGGAAGAGCAAACAGTGTGGCAAGGGATCCCCAGCACAAGAAGAGAAGGGGTAGTGGGTTGGGACAACTCTGCAGATCTAACTTGCTAGGAAGGTGAGGGTGAATTCACGGCAGATGAGACTGAAAATACAAGTTAGGGCCAGGGATTTCTATATTTTATCATCATATGTAATAACAGGTAATTCATCTTCATCTTAACATACACAACATAAGTTGAGTTATTGGATTGTAAAAGACAATTGAGTTAGAATGAGCGGTCCCAAGAGGAACTGAATGGAGACTCTGAATGCTGGATACTCTTCAGAGAACCAGTAGTATCAAAATAAGAGTCTCTCAAGATTCCCCCTGGTGGTCCAGGGGCTAAGACTCCCTGCTCTCAATACAGGGGACCTGGGTTCGATCCCTGGTCAGGGAACTAGATTCCACATGCCACAACTAAGAGTTCACCAGCTGCAACCAAACATCCTGCAGGCTGCAACGGAGACCAAAGGTCCCGCGGGCCACAACGAAGACCCGGCACCGCCAAATAAATTAATTAATAAATTGATCATTTAAAACAAGAGTCTCTCTTGCCACTCCACCAACCCCAACCTAAAAATTCTCAGTTTGTCACAAGTAAGCCAGGCAGAAGAGGGCTAGTCCGAGGTGGAGCTGAAAGCCCCTGGGCCCTGCTGTGGGCGGCTGGTGTCCTGGGTCCAGAGGGAGAAGACGCAGAAGCAGAGTGGGTGGCAGGTAGGACGTGACCCCCTTGGTAAAGCAGTCTGGAGGACGGGCAGTCTTTAGGCCGCAGAGTCCAGGCCCTGCAGGGGGGTGGCTCCCTGTCTGCCAGGAGCAGCTGCTGGCAAGCCTCTTCCACCCCGACCGTCTCCTCGCCTTGGGACCTATCAACACTCCCTCTCCTGACACCTTCTGGGAC
This sequence comes from Redunca redunca, assembly GCA_006410935.1. Lineage (NCBI taxonomy): Eukaryota > Metazoa > Chordata > Mammalia > Artiodactyla > Bovidae > Redunca > Redunca redunca. Next base: position 21,187 of record SJYQ01004595.1, read on the forward strand.
CTCTGCTGCTCAAGGCGGCACAGAGCTGAGACCGCACAGAGCGGCCCGGAGCTGATGGGGGCCACACGGGGCGTGGGGGGAGGTGGGGCTCGCCTCTCACTTCCCATTTCCCTCTGATCAAAACGTGGCAGACTTCCCTAGCCGTCCAGCGGTTAAGGTGCCTGATCCCGGAAGATGCCACAGGCCGCGCAGCAACGAAGCCTGTGTGTGTGTTGCGACTGCGGAGGCCGAGCTCTGCAACAAGAGAAGCCAGTGCTGGGACGATCCCGCCCCCACAACGAGACATAGGCTGTGAGTGCCGCCCCTTCAGGAAGTCACGACAGGGCGATGGATGCTGCTGCTGTCTCTGCCTCCAGAAGGTGACAGTCTTGCTATTATCATCCCCCGACACAAAGGGGGAAACCGGGTCCCCTGAAAACAGGCTTTCCTGTTTTCATTGCCCCCGCAGCAACGAAGACCCAGCACAACCCCTTTAAAAAAAAAAAACCCAAAAATTTGGCTCTAAAAGAGATACCTAGATACCTCTTACCCAATTTCAAATCAGCTTCCACCCACCCCACTCATGATAGAGCAGAAACTATATCCTACGTTCCTAGAGCAAAAGCAAAACCCTGCAGTGAAGTTTAACAAAGGGGTTCTCGGCTGAGATGGGCTCCCTGACGGCTCAGTTGGTAAAGAACCCGCCTGCAATGCAGGAGACCCCAGTTCGATTCCTGGGTTGGGAAGATCCCCTGGAGAAGGGAGAGGCTACCAACTCGAGTATTCTTGGGCTTCCCTGGTGGCTCAGCTGGTAAAGAATCCACCCGCAATGAGGGAGACCTGGGTTCTATCCCTGGGTTGGGGAGACGCCCTGGAGAAGGGAAAGGCTCCCCACTCCAGCATCTGGCCTGGAGAATTCCAAGGACTGTATAGTCCTTGGGGTTGCAAAGAGCCGGATACGACTGAGCGACTTTCAGTTTTTCTCAGCTGAGATACAGTTTATCTCAGTTAATTGAAACGGAGCAGGACCCTATGGTCTTGCCCCCACCCCTCCATGATCTTTGCTTGCCTTCTGTCTGTGGAAAACTTTAGCCGAAGAATAAGTTTAATCAGAGAAATGCGAAATGCAGAAACAAAGGAAAACAGTCGAAGGAGATCAAATAGTAATAATGTAGCTATTAAGGATCCTCAAGGACCTTCAGTTCTTTTTCAAGGGCTACGGGTAATCCTCAGAACCATAACCTGTGAGCTGTCTTATAGATACTAAAACCCCAGGTGGAAGCAGTTAGCTACACGGTGACCAGACCATACCCATGACACAAGCTGCCACAATTCTGAGAACTGGCCTCAAAGAAATGGGAACCCGTGGACCCTGGAACCGAAGATGAACTGTACCTAAATCAACAAGATGACCCTGGTCAGACCACCGCTGACCAATCTGAAGCTGACTGGCAGAGCCGACCGTCTGTTCCCGCACGTGGCCCCTCCTTCCGTCTGTGAGAGCTCTTGCCCCACTGGTTGCCCGAGTGGGCGGGAGGAGCTGGCCGTCAGACAGATGTCTGACTCCCTCCCCCAGGTGCCAGCATCTGAAAACAAACTCTCCTTTCTACCAACCTGGCCTGTTTATTGGCTTTCTGGGGGGTGAGCAGCCGGACCCCAGAACATACAGTTTTTCGGTAACACTATCTGTGGCCGTGTAACAAATCATCTTGAAGCTTAAAACTACCATTTTATTTGCTCATGATTCTGAAGGTCAGCAAATTGGGCTGAGCTCAGTCGGGCATTTCTTCTACCAACACGCGGGCCTCATACCCTAGAGGTTCTGATTTAACTGGTCTGGGCTGAGGCCCATTATCCAGCAGTTTAAAAGCTCTTTGGGTTATTGTTACCTATCGCCAAGCTTCAGAACCACCGGCAGTGTGCATAACCCCGAATTACAACTGAGGGAAGGCAGTTCTCCCCAGGTGAGGTAAAGTCAAAAGGGACTCTGAGATTAGCCAGATTAGCGAAAACTTTCACCTTAATTTACTTTGAGGGGTTTCCCAGATGGTAGTAGTGGTAAAGGATCTGTCTGCCAAAGCAGGAGAGGCAGGTTTGATCCCTGAGTCGGGAAGATCCCTTGGAGGAGGAAATGGCAACCCACTCCAGGATTCTTGCCTGGAGAATCCCATGGACAGAGGAGCCTAGTGGGCTACAGTCCATGGAGTCGCAGAGTCAGACACGACTGGGCACACACATACCCAATTTATTCTGAAGATGTGATGAGGAAAGGAAGATCTCCCCGGGAGTGTTTGCTCCTGAGTGCCTTTGGCCCGAAAAGACAAAATTCTAAGTCAGCAAAGGTGATTTAGGGGATTTCACAGTGCCCGGTGTGTGTGTCCTGACGGTCTGGCACACTGCTGGTCAGGACCAAGCCTGCCTCCATGCAGCCTCCTGGGCAAGCAACCTCTCATTAAATTTAAGACTCAGTAAGCCTGAGAGGGGAGCAGGCACAACTCTCTCTAGGGAGCAGCTGTGGGTTGGTCCATGTCTTCTGGATTCCTTCCAGCTTTTGGGTAGGGTTTTTTCTTGCAAATCAGGAATGGGTGTGGGACGAAGCAAGCTTCTGTCCCCCACCTGCGGCAGCACATTCATTCACCTGCCAACACAAGCCGCAGCTTGCAGGATTAACACTTCACTTCTCTCATCTAGAGATTTCAGACAATCAGGCCCCCTTCTCATGAGGCCTTATAAAGAAACTGCATTAGAAGCTTCCCTGGTGGTCCAGTGGTTAAGTCTCTGTGCTTTCCCTGCAGGGGCCATGAGTTTGATACCTGGTCGGGGACGTAAGATCCCACAGGCCATGAGGTGTGGCCATAGACAAATAGCATCTTTTATTTGAGGAAGGAACATTTCAATTCAGGAGTATAGGGAAAAAAAGAAATTTTATTTAAAACAAGAATATATACCCCAAACACAATTTCCACCTCTCTCCCTGCCTACCCACAAATACTCATGGAGGTTGAATTTCAGAGAAGCCATACGTGTCTTTTAGAAGATTAGCTTCCTCCCAGCCAAACCAACCAAACCTCCAACATCTATTTCAGGTCTTAGTGACTTCCTTTGTTTTAGAATGTGTCATGCTCCCATCAGAGGCATTAAATCTTTCTCTTTTTATGAATTAAAATGTCACAGCTAAGAATTATAACTCAACATTTATCTGCCCTCATGTGCTACTTCCTACCTGAGACTTTCAAAACTTTCAAGATAGAAGGACAGCTCACACTGTAGGAAAAAAAATAGATTCAGAGTGAGTCTGAGCAAGTCATTGTCCCTTCCTGAGATGGTGTGTGCAGGGCCGGCACGCCATCACAGGGTCTCTTTTAGATCCTTTCTTGAAAACTTGAGTTTATGATGGATTACAGAAAATGCCAAGGACCGTCCCCAGTTTGTGACAGGGTTAAACGTGGCGTGTGATCCTGGCTCTCCAGGGTCATTTCTGAATGTTAAGCCTGCCAATATTCTATTTTCCATTGTCTTTTTGAATAAAGTAATAGTCGTCTCACCATTCTGCCTTTTTTGTATATTTCCTTTTATGCCTAAAAACAGCATCTTTTTCAGATTATAAAATTAGTACTGTTCATTACAAAATTCTAAAATATGAAGAAGTTATGAAACATATCAATCCCTCTACCAAGCGATAATTTAGGAAATTCCCTGGTGGTCCAGGGATTAAGACTTTGCCTTCCAGTACAGGGAGTTTGGGTTCAGTGCCTGGTCAGGGAGCTAAGATGGCTCACGTGTCTCAGGGCCAAGAAACCAGAATGTAAACAACAAAAGCAGTATTGTAACGGGTTCAATAACAACCTTAAAAATGGTCCACATCAAGAAAGATCTTTAAAAAAATAGATAATATAATGGCTAATATCAGTTTTGGTGAATTTCTCTTTAGAGTTTTTATGTAAAGTCATTTTCCCTCCCCGCAAAAGCTACCTAGCAGATAAATCAAAAGCAGTTTTCTCATTCTTGACCCACATCCGCGTGGGATAACACCACGTAGGCCTGGCGGCAAGCTGGCCCCACGGTGCCACCAGTCTGGGTGCGCCCATCACAGTCTGTGGTGTGCTCCAACCACCTGACCCGAGCCCCTGGGCCAGGATCCCACAGGACTCCAGGCTGGGGTTTTGGCTACTTGTTTCAGTGCTGTTCCCCAGGAACATGGATTGAAAAAGCAACACTTCAACTCTGCACCTGATATAACAAAAAGCAAGTAAGGCTTTACTAAATCTACATGCTTTACTGTTTTTGATGCTTTTGAAATTAATCTTGAGTTTTACTCTGCCTCTTTTAAATGCCAGAGTTTCCAAAGACAGGAACTTCCCTGGTGGCTCAGATGGTAAAGCGTCTGCCTGCAATGCCGGAGACCCGGGTTCAATCCCTGGGTTGGGATGATCTCCTAGAGAAGGAAATGGCAACCCACTCAAGTATTCTTGCCTGGGAAATCCTATGGATGGAGGAGCCTGGTGGGCTAAAGCCCATGGGGTTGCAAAGAGTCGGACACGACTGAGCGACCAAGTACAAGGAAGTGGATAAATTGAAACCAAAGTGATATGGTTTCAACCAAAACTTTTAACACAGAAATTCCAGGTGATACAACAATTCCACTGTTGAGTATTACCCCAAAGAGGTGAAAGCAGGCTCTCAGTTATTCGGACACTCTTGTTTCTTTGTTGTCATTTAGTCATTAAGTCGTGTCCGACTCCTCTGGGACCCCGTGGGCTGTAGCCCACCAGGCTCCTCTGTCCATGGGATTCTCCAGGCAAGAATAGTGGAGTGGTTTGCTGTTTCCTTCTCTAAGGGATCTTCTTGACCCAAGGATCAAACCTGCCTCTCCTGTGCGGGCAGGTGAGTTCTTTACCATTGAGCCACCAGGGAAGCCCACTCATGTTTCCAGCAGCATTATTCTCAAGAATCAAAAGGTGGAACAACCCATGTGTCCACCAACGGGTGATAAGCAAGATGCGGTCTATTCACATAAAGGCATATAATATTATCTGGGCTTAAAGAGGAACGAAATTCTGACACATTACAACACAGCTGAAGCCTGAAGATATTATACTCCAAGAAATAAGCTGGTCACAGAAGGACAAATACTGTATGATTCCACAGATATGAGTTTTATAGTGTCGTCAGATTCATAGGAAGAAAGAAGAAGGGAGGTGGCTGGAAGCTGGGGGAAGGAGGGATGGAGTTAGTGATTAATGGGGACAGAGGTTCAGTGTGGTGGTGTTCAGTCACTGAGACGTGTCTGACTCTTTGTGACCCCTTGGGCTGTAGCCTGCCAGACTCCTCTGTCCATGGGATTTTCCCAGCAAGAATACTGGAGTGGGTTGCCGTTTCCCTCTCCAAGGGAATCTTCCAGACCCAGGGATCGAACCTGGGTCTCCTGCATTGCAGGTAGATTCTTTACCACTGAGCCATCTGGGAAGCCCCCAACATTCAGTTGGGAAGATGGAAAGGTTCTGGAGATGGATGGTGGGGATGGCGGCACCAATGTGAAGGGACTACATGCCGCTGAACCGTACACTTAAAAATGGTTAAGACGGTTTAAATTATTGCATGTTTTCGACAATTGAAAAGTGAGTCCTGCTGTAAAGCAAAGTCTCTTGAATGACGTCAGGCATCACACTGCCTCCCCCTCACTAATCTGAGATGCTTAGATTGTGTGTACCGAATTCTCTGATGCCAGGCGCACCTGAGATGTGTTTTGCTCTGGGAGCTGCCCGTTTGCAATCACTTCTTCCAGGAGATTCTGTGAAAGCCCCCAAGGTACAGACCTTTCATTGCATGCCTGTGTCTAAAACCCACCTTGCGAGTCATGGCCATTTGTTCACCTCCATCGCTGTGTGATGTCAGGTGTGTGAAGACCGACCTGCTGCCCGACCATGCCCTGGGGCTAGGGCCCAGAGGCCGGGGGCCCCCTCTCATCACAGAAGCGCAGGGAAAAATTCCTGCCCCTTTCACCCTCGGGTCTGTGAGTAACGTGGCTCTGCCAGCCACAGATGAGGCTTCTTCTGACTCATCCGTGCAGGAAGCTGCTTTATCCCCCTTGCCCCACCCTTGTGTCCTGCTGGTCTTTTCCCAGACAAGCCAGGAACAGAGATAAAAGTGGGCAGTCCAGGCCAGAGAACAAGGAGGCTGCTGAGTGAGGCACCAGCCGCAAAGGCCCCAGTGATGCTTCCAGCTGGGGCCACGCCTCTCATCGGGGACCACAAAGGCCTTAAACACCAGCTTATGAGTCCCAGGAAGGCCCTGGGAAATGACTGGGCTAGTCTCAAAGTCGGGGAAGCTGAGGCACAGTGAGGATCATGATGGACATCCCGTAAGAAGATGCTTGGGTAAGAACTCGGGGGCTTCCCCGGTGGCTCAGTGGTTAAGAATTCGCCGGCCCATGTGGGAGACACAGGTTCGACCTCAGGTCCAGGGATAGCCCACGTGCCGCATCTACTGAAGCCTGTGTGCCCTCCCGCCTGTGCTCTGCAAAAGGGAAGCCACCGCAACTGGAAGCCCGTGCGCCGCAGCAGGGGAAGCCTGGGCACAGCAACGAAGGTCCAGCACAGCCAAAGATAAATCAGTAAAAGTATAAAGACAAAGGACTTGAGACTTCCACATTACGTTTAATCCTTCCTCTCTCACCCTTTGTCCTGCTATTTTTTGGGGATCGATTTCATATTCTCAGGGGCTTCCCTGGTGGCTCAGACGCCAAAGAATCTGCCTGCCATGCAGAAGACCCGAGTTCAATTCCAGGGTCAGGAAGATCTCCTGAAGAAGGAAACGGCAACCCACTCCAGTATTCACGACTGGGAAATCCCATGAACAGAGGAGCCTGGCGGGCCACAGTCCATGGGGTTGCAAAGATTCAGACACGACTGAGTGACGTTTTTTCATAACCTCATTGGAGGGGAAAGGGAACAACAACTTTGTACAAAATACACAAATAGCACCCAAAGCTTGAGGAGGGCTCGGAGCACCTTGGTTTGTGCATCTTTTAGGACAGCGTTGGGACTTGCCGGGTTGCCCAGTGCTTAGGACTTCGCCTTCCTGTGCAGTGGGTGTGGGTTCAGTATTTGGTCAGGTAGCTAAGATTCCCACATGCCTCATGGCCAAAAAATCAGAATATAAAGAGCAGAAGCAATATTGTGACAAATTCAATAAAGACTTTTTAAATGGTTACAGCAAAAGAAAGAAAAAAAGCAAACCAAGAAACCCCTTAAGAAATAGAATAGCTTTGCTTCCTACACTCTCCCAGGGGTGTCCTCCTCTGAAAGCTTTATTTCTTACAATACCAGTGTCTTTTCAGAAGGCAGGCTCCTCAGGTTATAAGATGGGGTGTTTCTCAGAACTTAACACTCAGAAAAATCACCCAGAGATCATATTACAATGCAGACTCTGATCCCATAGGCCTGGGTGGGGCCGAGCCTCTGGATTTCTAGTAAACTCTTAACCGCTGCTGGTGGTCCAGAGACCACACTTTGAATACCAGAGAGCCAGCTGAGAAAGCCACTCGTGGACACTGCATACCTCGAAAAATCAGACATGGAGCCCATCCATTGCTGCCCTCAACACCTTTCTGGGAGCTTAATTATCTGAGCCTTTAATTATTCTGAGTCTTCCCTTGTGGCTCAGCTGGTAAAGAATCCGCCTGCAATGCAGGAGACCGGGGTTCGACCCCTGGGTTGGGAAGATCCCCTGGAGAAGGGAGTGGCTGCCCACTCCAGTGTTCTGGCCTGGAGAATTCCAGGACCGTATAGTCCATGGGGTTGCAAAGAGTTGGACATGACTGACCGACTTTCACTTTCACTTTTTAATTATTCTGAGTTTCATTATTCTGTCTCTTTAGAGTCTGATTTGCAAACCATGCTCCTGTTAGCACAGCACTGGAGGGAGATGATGATGCTGTGGTTGCTTAAAGCCTACACACTCTAGGGAGGTGGTTTTATCTCCGATCGTACTTAGAGTTAAAAGACATGCTCCTTCGAAGAGTACTACTGCGTAAAACTGTCTGCTAAGCAATGCAATAGACTAAAAAAGGCAATAAAATTAGGAGGTCACTTGAGTGAAAAGAAACTACCTTTCAAACCAACTGTCCATGCATGTCAAGAACAGAGTCCACACACACAGGAAGTTTTACTATGTACGTTTATCAGTGTCTGACATGACCCTTCACCTCTGCCAAGTTATTCATATGCCCAGTAGTTGTCAAGGCAACGCTGATAACCAGCAGTGACTTCTCAACGTCCATGGAATGCCCAAGCCATCGGAGCAGACTCAGTTTGAGGCCTTGCAGTTGGTCACACTATAAAGTAAGGGACAGCTGAGGCTCTAGGGCACAGCTTCTTAGCAGCAGCAGCGGTACTGCTGAGTCTAGAACCTTCCCAGACCTAAAACTTCAACCCCCAGCCTCTAGGAACAGGAGACAGTCACCTCGAGAGGAACCCTGCCTGGGCTATACTGGCCCGAAAGCAAGAACAGGGACAAATGTGGGTCTGCTAACACACTACTGCTGCCCACCAGCCCCTCTCCCCACCCCCTGCCCCTCCCTGCACCCCCTGCCTCTCCCCAACCTGCCCCCCCAACACCGGCCTTGGCAAGGGGAGGATGGTGAGATGGAGCTATATTTATTGTGCCCAACGTGCTCCCTGCCCCCACCCCAGCTGGATGAAGGGGCTGGCTTGGAGGGTTAGGGGCACCCTCCCCAGCTCTGACTTTCCCTAGACAGCAAACTTTCACTCTGTCCACAAATGCCTACAGCCCAACAACATAAAACTTCACTCACCTTTTTCTTTAATATTGAGAGATATTTCAAATGTACTAAAGAGTGCAGATGATTTTGCTAATATGTAGATACTAGCTTTATCAAATATCGACATGAAATGTTTTCAAAAGAAACCAACGTCCGGGTAGAGTTGGCATTCCCTGAGTATTTGTCCCAGTCCTTTTTCTCTTCCTTTTTCCAGAGCTGACTGTGACCGTGACTTTGCTGACTTCATTCTCCTGGAGAGTTGACTGTGACTTCAGTTGTTAGTGATAATGCAAATATGTTAGCTTTTGCTTGGCTTTATATACATGCATGCCACTGTATGCAGTTTCTCAAAAAACTTTATTTCACAGAAACTTGTGTTTATGGGATGTGTCCATGTTGACCTGTGTAACGCTGGTTCACTCACTTTAATCTGCTGTACAGTATTCCACTGCATGAATTAAAAACAATTATTTACCCACTCTCCTGGCCTAGAGCACTGAGGCCGATTACAATTTTCACTCTTGCAAATGAGGATGCCGTGAACACACTTGTGAAGTTGCCTTTCGCCCAAGTCCTAGATTCATTACCTAGCATCGGGGTTGCTGGGACACAGAGCAGCATGACTTTCTTTCCAAAGTGGCCCAGCTTATGCTTCTACTGGCAGAGGGGAGGCCTCCTATCTCTCCATGTCTTTACCAGCACTTTGAATAGTCAGACTTTACAGTTTCTGCTCATCTAGTTGGAAGAAAATGGAATCTTCCTCCCTCTTTAAAAACAGCCTCATCAATATATATATTCAGAGACCATACAAATCATCCATTTAACGTGTGCAATTTAATGGCTTTGAGTTTATTCACAGAGTTGTGCATCCATCATCACAGTCAACTGAAAATATTTGGGGGATTTCTCTGGCAGTTAAGTGGTTAGGACTCTGAGCCTCCACTGCAGGGGGTCACAGGTTCGATCCCTGGTCAGGGAACTAAGATCCCACAAGTCTCATAGCACAGCCAAACAACAACAACAATAAAAAAACACCTGTGAAATATTTTCATTACCCCAGAAAGAAATCCGGTTCCTTTTAGCTGTCTCCCCATACCTCCCTCCTCTCCATCTCCCCGGGCCTAGGCAACCACTGACCTGCTTTCCATCCCTGTAGGTTTGCCTGGTCTGGACCTTTCATATGAGTGGAAGCACGTTTTCACTCTTTCCACAGTTTCCTACAGCTTGACCACACAACATTTTACTTGTGATTTTCTTTAATTTGGGGGAAGATATCAACATGTGGTTGGTGCCCATTTTAATTTGCATTTTCCTGATTGCTAGTAATAGAGACAATATCTTCATAAGCTTATTGGCTATTTGGGATTCTTCTTCTTGGAACTGCATATTTACATCCTTTTATCCATTTTTAAACAGGATTGCTTCCCTTCTCCTTGTTTTTTTGCAGGACTTACTTCAATATTCCACCTGTGTGTATGTGCGCCCAGTTGCTGAGTTGTGGCCAACTCTTTTGTGACCCCGTAGACTGTAGCCACCAGGTTCCTCTATCCATGGGATTTCCTAGGCAAGAACACTGGAGTAAGTTGCCATTTCCTTCTCCAGGGGATCTTCCTGGCCCAGGGATCGAACCCTCATCTCCTTCATTGACAGGCGGGTTCTTTACCACTGAGCCCCCTGGGAAGCCCCTCGATATTCTTCACAGGGATCCTCTTCGACTCTATATACTGCCAATATTGTTGGAAGACGATGCTTCCTGGATTTCTCAGGGTTCCCTGCAGTGTCTGGACCTTTCTGAGCAACATGTTATGAGGGTGGAAAAGGCTCCCTTCTCCCCAGACTCATTTTCTCTTCATTTTCTAAAGGTGATAAGCCCAGAGCCATTTGTTTACATTCCAAGTGGTTGTAAAATCCCCAAGAGCCTCCTCTCCTCTCCCTAGAGTGGAATGCTTTAGGTCAGAGAGCAAAGGTCTCTCCCTCTGTGTCCAGAGTGGGAGGGAGGGACCGGTGAGCGTGACATCTCCAGCTCTGAGAGCCCTGGATCTCCAGCTCCTCCCGGTGGTACCAGCCCCCCCCCCGGGCCCATCTGCCCTTGGCGTGTGGCCTGCTGGAAGTTGGCAGTAAGACTGACAATGTCAGCAGATCATCCATCTCTTTCTTCCCTGATCCAGAAACCTCATGTTTCCGGTCAGGGTACTAAATGAACACGGATATAAAAACTTAACCCAGGGACTTCCCTGCTGGTCCCGTGACCAAGACTCTGCACTCGCAGTGCAGGGGACCTGGGTTCCATCCCTGGTCGGGGAACTGCATTCCACGGGCCCCAACAATGGGAAGATCGCAAGCAGCGCAACTGAGACCTGGCCCAGCCAAGATAAAGAAATAAAGAATACATACTTTAACTAAAAAAAGAAAGACTTAACCCATCTCTTCTCCTGGTCTGCAGCTTATCTTTTCCCTTTATGTTATCCTTTCTTTTTTTCACTGTAGTAAATATACATACATAAAATTGACCCCTTTAACCATTTTTCAGTGTAGGTTTCAATGGCATCAGTATATTCAGTGTTATGCAATATCAACTCTCAGAACGATCCATTCCTAGATGCTTTCCATCTTCCAAAACTGAAGCCCTGCACCCGCTGAACACGAAGTCCCCCTCCCCTCTCCCCCAGTCCCTGGCAAGCACTATCTATTTTTCTGTCTCCATGAATTTGGTTACTCTGGGACCTCGCATGAGTGGAATCAAACAGCATTTGTCCTTCTGTGACTGGTATATTTCATTCAGCATAAAGTCTTTATGGTTCACCTGTGTTGAGGCATATGTCAAAATTTCCTTCCTTCCTGTTTTTCAAATTGTGGTAAAACACATATAATAGAGAATTTACCATTCTAATCATTTGTAAGTGTACACTGGAAGGAAAGTAAGACTCGCCTTGTTGTATAACTATTACACATCCATCCCAGAACTCTTCTCATTGTGCAGAACTGAAGCTCTGTCTATCCATTAAACCATAACTCTCCGCTCCTCCCTTTCCAAGGCTGAATACTATGATATTCACTGGGTGCACACGGCACGTTTTCTTTGCCCATTTACCTGTCCCTGGACACTTGGGGTGTCCCCAGCTTCTGCCTAATATGAATAATCCTCTGTGAACATGGTGCAGAGATATCTGTTTGAGTCCCTGCTTTGTTTAAGCTATCTTCTAGCTTTTTTTTTTTTTCTGCCTCTCTGCATGGTATTTAGGATCTTAGTTCCCAGGGATCGAACTCTTCACTGGAAGTGCAGTCTTAACCACTGGACCGCCAGGTAAGTTCCTTCTTTTTAAGTTTTAACTCATTCTTTTTTTTTTTTACTCTTTCCTGTATGGTCTGTGTTTTTTTGTTTTTTATCCCATGAAACATGATTTTTTGAATTTATCACACTTGCTGCAGTGGCCTGCCTATCTTTGGTTCCTATTGTCCTAAAATCATAATGTGGAGGCTGTTTACACCTAACTCTGGCTCTAAGCCCACCTGCTCAAACCCAAGCAGTCAGGCTAGCTGGCTGATCTCACTCAAACCTGATCTCCTGGACCCACTAACTGGGCTCTTAGGTCTGCTCGACTCACGGCTCCAGCCTCAGTCTGGCTCCTCTTGCTGAGTCCTGCCCACTCTCACTGGTTCTTCTAACGAAAAGCCTGTGTCTGAAATCAGTCTGGAAGCCTGGGGCCTTGTTGCGTCTATGCCTGATTCCCGACACTCTCCCCATATCACCGACCCC